>JWZX01003091.1:0-40986 GCA_001275005.1 Chrysochromulina tobinii | reverse complement strand
TGGTCGGCTATTTTTGGTTGCGGGTTGCGATAATACGCAAAAGTTGGCCATTTTGTTGGCCGGCCACATTTTCCGAAAAAGTGGCCAGGTACATGTAGTAAGTAAAAATTCCTTTTCGCGACACATCGTGACAAAATCGGGTACGGAGGAACCGTGCAGTCATTATTTTCTGTGGGGGACCGCGAAGAAACTGAACTGAACTGAACTTTCTGTGGGTGCTTCGCTGGCCTGTGTGCACAACTCTACAAGTAGAACACCGTAACAGCCATTAAGCATTTTTTCTTAGGTGGCAAGCCCGCTCTAGCAGTTCCAAGCGGCCTAGCATCGGTCCCCCAGGCGTCACCGCCGCCTTGGAGCCATGAGATTCGGAGGTAACTGAACCGAACTGAACCGGAGGTACTGTTCGGACTTCGGAGGTACGCAAAAGTTGTCTTGAGGATGAAACCGTCCCAAAACGAAACCTGTCTCTCGCCCATGGGCTGTGCGCTTTCGTCCGAGCCGACGCCGGGCCTTCTTGACGGCCCCTTGAGGGCCAACGTTCCGTTCCCGCAGAACCAGACCGCGCGGGGGCCAGACGAGGTCACCGCCAGCTTGGCCGCCCTCGGATTGGATCGGTACGCTCCTGCGTTCAGAGAGCTTGGGTACGACGATCTGGACTATCTCAAGAGTTCGTCCCCGGAGAAGCTTCTGCAGGTCGCAAAGAGGGTTCAAATGCGCGAGGGTCACGCCGTCAGGTGGGTCGAATCGCTGAGCGGGACTGCGGTGTCGCTCGAAACGGTGGCTCTGGAGCTTTCGGCCCCTGGTGCCGCGGAGCAGGTCAGAGTGCTGCCAGTGCAAGCGACCCCCAACGACGACGAGGAGGGGGAGCGCATCGTTCTCTGGTTCATCAAGGCCGACAAGCTTCGGGGCTGTGATGATCGGGTGCTGCCCAGGTTCCAGGACCTGCAGCGGCAGAGGCCCGACTGGTTTGTCGAGAAGGAGATCACTCTCGAGGGCGCGTGCAAGCACGAGTACGCGGACGAAGTGCTTGCCGTCTCGCATCGCTGGGAGCAGCCAGCGGAGCCGGACACGGAGGGCAAACAGTTCGCGGCCATGTGTGTGTACGTGCGCGGCAAGCCGGCCATCAAACTCGTGTGGGTCGACTTTTCGTGCGCGCCACAGAAGGTGCGTACCCCGGCCGAGGAGCTCGTCTTCGGGCGTACCCTGCGCTTCGTCTCCCTGCTCTTTCTCGGCTCGCGGGTCCTCATTCTTTGCGACCGGACCTACACGACCCGCTTCTGGACGCTCTTCGAAGCGTGGATCTCGATGCAGATGGCGACCGTCGACGGCCTCATGCCCGCTCCGCGCGAGAAGCGGCGCTGTGACATCGTGCCCATCCACCTCGCGAGCTCAGTCACGGCCTCGGAGCTCGAGACCCTGGTGGCGGACAAGAGCTTGGATCAGATCTACGCGATGCTTGGCAGCCCGGACATTCAGGTGACCAATCAAAAGGACAAGGGCATGCAGCTCGCCAAGCTCTTGGCGCTCGACCATCAGGTTGTGCGCAAGATGGCGCTGCCGACGCTGACGCTCGCCGGCGGAGCCCCGAGGCCATCGGGTGGCGGTGCGGGCGTGGGCACGGGCGCAGATGCGCCGCCGGCGCCCTCGAAGGACGAGCGGCTGCAGCGGCTGGTCGAGCAGGTGCGCAGCGGCAGCGCGGATGCGGCCGGAGCGCTGGCTGACATGACCGACGACGAGTCGCGGGTGGCGATTGCGAGGGCGGGCGGAATCGTGCCGCTTGTGGCGCTGCTCACGGCCCAAGACCCAGCGGCCGGGGCGGAGGCGGCGCGTGCGCTGCGGAGCCTCGCGTACAACGCCGAGAACCGGGTCTTGATCGTGCAGGCTGGCGCCATCGCGCCGCTCGTGACGCTGGTACAGAGCGGCACGGATGGCCAGAAGGAGCAGGCGGCGGGTGCGCTGGCGAACCTCGCGGTCAACGCCGAGAACAAGTTGTTGATCGCGCAGGCTGGCGCCATCGCGCCGCTCGTGACGCTGGTGCAGAGCGGCACGGATGGCCAAAAGGAGCGCGCGGCGGGTGCGCTGCGGAACCTCGCGCTCAACGCCGAGAACCGGGTCTTGATCGCGCAGGCGGGCGCCATCGCGCCGCTCGTGACGCTGGTGCAGAGCGGCACGGATGGCCAAAAGGTGAATGCGGTGGCTGCGCTGGGGAACCTCGCGTACACCAACGACGAGAACCGGGTCTTGATCGCGCAGGCGGGCGCCATCGCGCCGCTCGTGACGCTGGTGCAGAGCGGCACGGCTGGCCAAAAGGAGCACGCGGCGAGTGCGCTGGGGAACCTCGCGTACACCAACGCCGAGAATGAGGTCTTGATCGCGCAGGCGGGCGCCATCGCGCCGCTCGTGACGCTGGTGCAGAGCGGCACGGATGGCCAAAAGGAGCCCGCGGCGGGTGCGCTGGCGAACCTTGCGTATACCAACGCCAAGAACAGGGTCTTGATCGCGCAGGCTGGCGCCATCGCGCCGCTCGTGACGCTGGTGCAGAGCGGCACGGCTGGCGAAATGGAGCAGGCGGCGGATGCGCTGCGGACCCTCGCGGTCAACGACGAGAACAAGGTCTTGATCGCGCAGGCGGGCGCCATTTCGCCGCTCGTGACGCTGGTGCAGAGCGGCACGGCTGGCCAAAAGGAGTACGCGGCGGCTGCGCTGCGGAACCTTGCGATCAACAACGCCGAGAATGAGTTCTTGATCGCGCAGGCGGGTGGCTAACCCCCAAGCCACCTTGCCATGGGCGACCGCTGGTCGGTCGTGCCTCCGCCGCCGCGCACGTCCGTCGGCATGTGGGCGCGGCGGCTCTTCGCGCCGCTCGAGCAGCACGCGCCTGGGTGACTGTGACGGTGCTCGCATGCGGTGCTCGGACCTCGGTGCACGGCAGGCAGGTTAGCACCGGCCCACGCGCGCGCAGGCCGCAGAGCACGCAGCAGTGCTCACCACGGAGGAGGAAGGTTACAGGGTTACGAATTTTACCGTCCGCGTGTTCGCCCTCAGTGGGAACGGGAGCCCTTGGCTCCAGGGACCCTTGCATGCCGCTTAGGGGGTCCAGTGAGTAGAGCTGACCCCTCGAGAGCGGGCTGAAGTCCGAAAGAGGTTCTACGTTCTTAGATGTCACCACCGGACAAACACTGTAGCATGCACTGTAGGGGGTCTCCGACTCGCGCGCGGAGGCTCCGCGCGCCCTTTGCCTTTCACCGGGACGGCATTTGACGTAACTCTAGGTCTCTACGTGCATCTGCATGCGACCGGGACGTCCCGGACCCGGTTTACCGACTCGCACTCAGCCTCACGTTACACCGACGTTACAGCGCGTACCCCTGCGGGCGGAAGAGTCTAAGGGACGATGGAAATAGATGTGACGATATGAAATAGAACATGTCAACTGTCAACTGTCAACGCAAGACTTTGTGGTGGCCAAGGGTCGACCGTCGGCCGTCAACGTCTCTGTTTATTTGAAGCCATATTAGGACGCCGTCTCCATAAAGAAGGTGGCTAGCTGCCAGTCGAGCACCTCGACCGCGACCTCGTCCTCGACCCGCGCCGTCGTGGGCGATTCCGAGGGCGCTCCGGCGGCGCTGCTCGCCACGGCGCCGCTCGCCACGGCGCTGCTCGCCACGGCGCTGCTCGCCGCTGTGAAGCCTGCGAAGCCGCGCCCCGTTTCGTCAAGCGCGTGGCCTTGCAGGTCCAGCGCCGTCGTGAGCACGGGCTTCTCGAGGTCATCGACGAAGGCGGCGAGGCTGCCGCCGCCGGGCCGTGAGTACGTGAGGCGCACGCGGTGCGGCCGGCCGTCATCGACGCGCCGAGGCCAGGGGAAGTAGCCCGCGAGTAACGGCACTGCAAAGTCCTCATCGGTGCCTGATGAGGGAAGCATTCAGTGTGTGTTGATCAGGAGCTCAGAGTCGCGCAGTGTCGCCCAGAGGCAATCCACGGCAATCAGCGTACGTATGGTTGTCAAATATGGTGGCAATCAATGACAATCAATGACAAACGTAGCGATCATTAGCAATCAGTAGCAGTCCAAGGTACTCCATGGCAAGTTAAGACAATCAACGTACGTATGACTTCCAAATGGTCGGCGTGGAGAGCGACCGCGACAGCGCGGCCCACGCGTTCGGAGCATTCCACAGCCGCGTCCGGGCTCGCACGAAACCCAAAGCCGCCGCCCGCACAGCCCACCTGTGGGGAAAGGGGGCGAGGCGCCGTGATGAGCACTTGCATGCACGAAACCCAAAGCCGCCGCCCGCACAGCCCACCGCAAACGGCCCTCGAACGTCGGCATGCACCACGAACGCGAGCCCGCCGCCGAAGTTGGGTGCGTGCCGATCGGTGCGTGCACTCGGCTGCAGCCAAGGGGACGGAAAGCTCGTGTCAGTGCCAATCAATGTCAATCGATGTCAATCGATGGCAATTAATGACAATCAATGTAAATCGAGGGCAATCAATTGCAATCGATGGCAATCAATGGCAATCAATGTGATCAATGGCCATCACCTGCAGCCATTGGAACGTAAAGCTCGTGTCGAAGCCCGCGCGAAGGGGGAGGGGCGCGCTGTACCTGTGGGGAGAGGGGTTGGGGCGCCGTGATGAGCAAATCGAAGCCTGCGCGAAGGGGGAGGGGCGCGCTGTACCAAGCGGTCCCGACCGAGCCAGCGCCGCTCGTCAACCGTAGCCAGCTCGAGGGAAGGGGAAGGGTAGGTAGGCTGCTGCTGTCGCTGCTGCTGCCGCTGCTGCTGCTGCTGCTGCTGCTGCTGCTGCCGCTGCTGCTGCTGCTGCTGCCTTCGCCGCCGCTGCTGCCGCTGCTGCCGCTGCTGCCGCTGCTGCCTTCACCGCCGCTGCCGCTTCCAGTCGCAGCGGCGCTGGGCGCCGTCGTGGGCGCCCCCGCGTGCACTGAGGGCGCTCGCCTCTGGAGTATGGTCGCTCCCCAATGCAACTCGAGCCCGCATGCTCGGATGAAGCGGACCACATCCACCACAGGTGGCGCCGGGGGCGCTGGGCATGAGGGCGGCGACGTGTCCACCTCAGTCACGTTCCCTGGACCGTCGACGTCCTCGTCCTCCATATCTCCCCCAATCTCCTCCATATCTCCCCCAATCTCCTCCATATCTCCCCCAATCTCGCCGCCGGAGCTCCCGATCTCGTCCTCGAGCTCATCGCAATAGGGAAGTCCGAGCGGATTCTCCGCCGTGCCTGAGGGGGCAATCAAGTGGCAATCAAGTGGCAATCAAGTGGCAATCAAGTGGCCATCAAGTGGCAATCAAGAGGCCATCAAGTGGCAATCAAGAGGCCATCAAGAGGCCATCAAGAGGCCATCAAGAGGCCATCAAGAGGTCATCGAGAGGTCATCAAGGAGGTCATCAAGAGGTCATCAAGAGGTCATCAAGAGGTCATCAGCGCGTACCATTGGGTGCCCACCCAGGTGGCAATGGGGGCGGCACGGCGGGTGGAAACGTGATGTTCGTCGTGTTCACCACCCCAGTCACGTTCACATTCACAGTCATCTCCGTCGCCAAGCTCACATTCGTCCCGTTGCCTAATATGGAGTTGGTCGACGGCGGCGTGCTCACGTCTGTCTGATTGGATGGGCGTGCGATGCACCTGTGGGAACAGGGTGCAAGGCGCCGTGATGAGCACTTGCATGCATCTGATTGGAAGGGCGGGCGATGCACCTGGGGCTGCCTGGAGTGCCCACGACGGCGCCCTCGGTCAGGTGGAGGGCGGCCGTGGTATTGGTCGTGTTGTTCTGCGGCGCCCACGGCGGCGCCCGCAGCTCAAAGAAGGCGGGCTCGCCATCGCATCCGCATCCGAAGCCATCCGCGTAATCAAGCGCCATCGAGACTGCCACTGTGAACGGATTGTGCTGTGAAGGCGGCGGGAGGGTGGTGTAGATCGTGTTGTCGCGCTGGTCGTCGCGAGAGTAGCGCAGGAGGCGCGGCCCATGCACCTGTGGGGAAAGGGGGCGGAGCGCCGTGATGAGCACTTGCATGCATCGATCACCTCGTGAGTGTAGGAGCGTAAGAGGCGCGGCTCGTGCACCAGCAGGCCAAGTACCGTCAGAGGCTATCGGAGGCAATCATATGCAATCATATGCAATCAAGGGCAATCATATGCAATCATATGCAATCATATGCAATCATATGCAATCATATGCAATCATATGCAATCATATGCAATCTTATGCAATCTTATGCAATCAGAGGCCATTCGAGGCCATTCGAGGCGCACCAGCAAGTCGAGTACCAACTCCTGCGGCGCCTGGCATTCACGCCGCGGCCGCTGTGCATTCACAGCCGAGGAGGGTGAGACGCTGTCGGCGGAGGCGGCGGAGGCGACGAGGGCGGCCTGCATGGCCGCGACCTCGTCCGCGTCCTCGTCCTCGTCATTAGGCCTGTAGTCGTCCTCCTCGCCCCCCGCCCCCGTCCCCGCCCCCGCCCCCGCCCCCGCCCCCATCCGGCCGTCTCGAGCGCCGTCCTGAGCGTCGGCTGATCGAGACCACTCACCGCGCTCGGCGCCCAGGGAGATCGTGACGAGATCCGCCGCGCCGCCGCCGTCTCGGGCACCTCGACCGGCACCGCGCGCGCGATCTCGTACCGCCAGATCGCATCTCCCGAGGTCGAGATCACATCGGAGGCGCCGGGCGCGGCCGAGGTTGCGATCTCGCCATGCGTCGCACGGCTGATGACGGGTGATTGCGTGCCTCCGCCGCTGATGACGGGTGATTGCGTGCCTCCGCCGCTGATGACGGGTGATTGCGTGCCTCCGGCTGGGCTGCGAACGTCCAACACGGCGCTCGGGCTGTGGAACGTAACGACCGACCTCGTACCTGATGAGGGACGTCATCACATCATCAGCGGCGCAATCACAGCTCTCAGCGGCGCTCATCAGCGGGATCACTCTCCATGGCGCAATCAGTGGCCGCAATCAGGGCCGCAATCAGTGGCCGCAATCGGTGGCCGCAATCAGTGGCCGCAATCAGTGGCCGCAATCGGTGGCCACGCCGCTGCGCCGTCAACGAAGCGCCGTCCCGAGCGCGTACCCGGCGGCAGCGGCAGCGTCAGCCGATAATGAAGCGTCTCCGCCGGCCGAACAGTCCCCGTATAGATGGAGGGCGCCGTCCCGAGCGCGCTCATGTTCAACGGCAACTGCTCTCGCCAGTAGCCGCGGCAGGTAGAGGAGAGCGAGCGGCTCAGGCAACCTAATTAGGGAGGCAATTAGGGAGGCAATCAGCATGCAATCAGCATGCAATGAGAGGAGAGCGAGCGGCTCAAGCAACCTTGAGGCCCTCCCTCACCAAGCAAGTGTGAACTTGCGCCTGCGCCGCCGCTGCCGCCGCTGCCGCCGCCGCCGCCGCTGCCTCCTCCTCCTCCGCCGTCGCCGCCGCCGACGCCGCCGCCGACGCCGCCGCCATCGGCCGCGCGGTTGGCCACCCAGTCGCCTTCCTCCTCTTCCAAATCGGGAATACCCGGTGGAAGCAAGACGCTCAACGGCTCGCAGTAGCCGCATGCCGGGTCGAGAACACAGGTGTCGCGTGTGGAATAGCTCAGCTCGCATGCATACGTGTACTCGAGCGCCTGCGATCGCGTGCGCGGCGCCAGTCATGAGTCAATCAGAGCCAATCAGAGCCAATCAGAGCCAATCAGATCCAATTAGAGCCAATCAGAGGCAATCCCCTATCCGACGTCATCAACGGCAATCAAGATGCTCACGCGGTGTGAAGCTCACCTGGTCGCGCGGTGTGAAGCTCTGGCCGTTGAGAGAGAGGCGTACCGCGACGGCGCCCGCCCGGCGCGGCGGCGTCGGGCAGACGACGGTGGCGCGCCCACGATGGCGCGCTGCCACGATGGCGTCCCCAATCATGCAGAGGGTCTCACCTGATGAGGGAGGCAATCCCAGGCAATCACAGGCACTCAGGGGGGCTCACGAGAACATCACGTCGGCGTCATCAAGCGTCATCAAGCGTCATCAAGCGTCATCAGGCGTCATCAGGCGTCATCAGGCAGAGGGCCTCACTCAGGCTTCCAAACGCCTCAAGACCGAGTACAACGATGGTGATGAGCTGTGCCCCGGCTGCGGACCCCCGCGACGGCTGCAGTTGCACGAGCGTTGGGTGTGGATAGTACCTGATGAGGGAGGCCATCAGCGCTCATCAGTACCCATCAGCTCTCATCAGCGGTCATCAGCGGTCATCAGAGGTCATCAGTGGTCATCAGCGGTCATCAGTGGTCATCAGCAGCACTTCGAGGTCATCCGCGTACTGATAGAAGGGCATCTCCCGAGGACCCGCGTGCGCCCCGGGAGCGAACTCGATGCCGTTGAGTGAGAGTCGGAGGGCGACGCTTGACGGCAAGAGACCGACAGCGGGGGGAGCGACGCAGAGAACGAGGGTGGCGCTCGAGCGAGTCGCTTGAACGGTGCCGTTGAGCGCATGGCTGCAGATCGAGAGGAGATCATCAGCGGTCATCAGAGGTCATCAGAGGTCACCAGAGGTCATCAGAGGTCATCAGAGGTCATCAGACGCCATCAGACGCCATCAGTGGTCATCAGTGTAGAGCTTACGGGTAGCCCTCGAACGCATGGCCTTCAAACGGTCCGAACTTGCACAGGGAGGCCGACGGCGTGGTGCGCGCAAAACCCTCGAAGCCGTCGCCGCGCAGGTAGAGGCGCGTCCCCCCGTGCACGGGCCCCCCGGCGGGTAGGACAGAGGAGAGTGTGAACGGGCGGGCAAGTGTGAAGAGGAGTGGGTGTCGTCGCCCCCCTACCCAGTCGGCGTAGTCGGCGCCAAACGGAGCGGAGATGGAGATCTCGATCGGCACGCGCCCAGGAGAACGCGCGCCCCAAGCGGGCGACGCGCATGCAAACGCGCCGTCGTCGAGCGCCGTGCCGGGCACGCGCACGCCCGTCGGTCCGCCGAAGCGGCACTGACCGCCCAATACGGCGCTGCCCGCGACGGCGCGCACCTCGCGAAGAATATCGAAGCCCCTGCCTAATATGGTCAAGGGGACGCCCCCGTTCAGGAAGGCGCCGGTCGGCGAAACGGTCGAGAGCGCTGGCAGCGGGAAGATGGCGAATGCATCGGCGCTGCTCGCATTGAGTTTCGTCAACGACTCGGCGGCGAGACGGGCGGCGGCGAGGCGAAGCAGCTGCTGCGCGTCTGTCTCCGGTGGCTCCGGTGGCGACGGCGGCACAGCGGGTGGCGGCACGCGGGGGGGAGTGGTCGTCGTCGTCTCGGTCGAATTACCGTCGTCATCAGGCGACGGCGACGGCTCGGGCGGCGGCGGCGGCGGCGGCGGCGGCGGCGGGCGCAATTGCCAGGGCAGCGTCGGTGCGATCTCACCGGTAGCTCGAGTTTCGTCAACACCGTTGATGGTAACCCCAATCCGTACGTAGAGCAGCCCGCCGCCACCGCCGTCTCCGCCGCCACCAGCGACGCCGTCGTGGGCTGACGCGCCGTCGTGGGCTGACGCGCCGTCGTGGGCGTGCGCGCCGTCGTGGGCGGCGCCATGGCTGTCGCTCGTGCCATTCGCCCACGACGGCGGCACGAGCCCGTACACGTCCCGCGGCGAGTGGCATCGCAACTGCGTATCGCTCAGCCGCGTGGCGCTCGTCTGACGAAACTTGTCCCCACGCGCCGCGGTGAAGATGCACCGAGGGGTTGCATGCGGCAGGCCGGAGAAGCCGACGCCTTGCACTAGGAGGAGCGTGCGGCTCGTGCCGGCGGGCGGCGTGACTGAATGGACTTGGAGGCTTGGGTAGATGGCGATCCGCACCTGCACTCAGAGGCGATCAGACCCCATCAGAGGCCATCAGAGGCACACCGAGGCACTCAGAGGTCATCAGGGGCCATTAGAGGCCATCAGAGGCCATCAGAGGCTCTCAGAGGCCATCAGAGGCACTCAGAGGTCATCAGAGGCCATCAGAGGCGCACCGGCGAGATCGGGTCGAGATAGTCTTCTCCATTAAGGGCGAGCTGCACGCGCACGGCGCTCGCATTCTGTGGGAGACTTTCCAAATTAGGTGGGAGACTGTCCGTAGTGAGCAGACAGATGATCGTATCGGTGTAACCGCTGCCCAGCCGGTCCGACGCCGCGCCCGAGACGGCGCCCGACTCGTTACCGCCGCTCAGGTCGGCGCCCGTCTCGTCGTAACCACCGCCGCTCAGGTCGGCGCCCATGCCGCCGCCCATCCCCCCTCGGTACCTCGACCCCACAGCCGATTCCACAGCCGACCCCACAGGCGTTTCCACAGCCCCCGCGCTCGCCGCCAAGGCCGCCGCAGCTGCCCGAAAGACCACCGCCGCCCTCGAGCGGCACCGTGCGAGCGTGCTGTGCCGAAGCCGAGCTTCGTCATACTCCTCGCACGCCCGCGACGGCGCGTCGACGGGTAGGAAGCGGCACGCGGCAAGGCCGGCCGCCCCCCCTTCGCCGGCGCCGCCCACAACGGCGCCGCCCACGACGGCGCCGCCCACGACGGCGCCGCCCACGACGGCGCCGCCCACGGAGCCGAAGGAACTGAAGCCCTCCCCGCTTAACGTGATCACAGTTCGACCGGAGGCGGGGGCGCCCAGCGGCCAGACGCTGTGAACAGCCTGCCGGTACGCGTGGTAGCGGAGCGACGCGCTGTCGTGGGCGCGGATCGCGCTGTTGAACTCGCGGTCGCGCGCGTTCACGCCGCCGACGTGGGCGTTCACACCGCGCGCGGGTGTGAAGTCGCGCCCGTTGAGCGAGATTGCGAACCTCGCGTGCGCCATCGGCTGCGGCGGCGTGGTGCAGTTGAGCGCGCCGTCGTGGGCGATCGAGTTCACGCGCACATGAAGGCGACCGAAGGCGCATCTGCACTCAAGGGGGAGGCCATGAGGCAATTAAGGGTCATCAAGGGGATCACCATGTGGCAATTAAGGGTCATCAAGGGGGTCATCTGCACTCAAGGGGTGACCGTCAGGCAATTAGAGGTCATCAAGGAGGTCATCAAGGGGGCGACCAAGGGGCCATCAAGGGTCCATCAGGGGTCATCAGAGGACGCACCTCGCGATGGAGGCATTGAGGCGCATCCCATCCAACCGTCGGCCGAGCGCCGTGACGGCAAACCCCCCCCGGACGGGACCTCCCGAGGGCGAGATTGAGGAGAGTGCTGGCTCGCGATAGTAGAGGAACTCGCGGCAGGTGCCGAAGAAGCACGGAGCGTCGATCGAGGGCGGCGGTGGAGGCGAGGAAGGGGGGGGCATGCCGGGGGGCGGGGGTGACGAAGTATTCGTCCCGTTGGTCAAGTTCAGCAGGAGCGCCGTGTCGGTGGCGTTGGCGCCGTTGGCGGCGAGGGTTCCGTCGATTTCGTCAGAGAGGTCGAGGGTGCTCTCGTTCAGCGGCGGCGGGAGGCGATCTCCGTACGAGTTGGTACGAATCTGGCGAGCGAGATGGGGCGAGATGGGGCGAGATGGGGCGAGATTGCGCAAGATGGAGCGTGCGGAGAGCAATCAGCATCACTCACATGCAATCAGTTGCCATCAGCTGCAGTCACCTGTTCATCGAGCGCATGTCAGGTCATTGCATCAGGTAATTGCAATCAGGTAATTGCAATCAGGTAATTGCAATCATGTAATCACCTGACCATCGAGCGCGATGCGCAGCGTGAGGAGAGAGCCGGCGCAGTGGGCGGGCGCATGGGCGTCCTCGACGGTTACAGGGAGTGGCGGTGGAGGCGCCGAAACGGTGATGATCTCGATGACGCTGAAATTAGTCGCGTTCGTCATGTTGAAGGCCTGATGAGCGATGCGATCAGAGGTCATATGAGGCCATGAGAAGCAGCGTCCAGGGACACTCAGTGGCAATCAGTGGTCATCAGCGGCTCTCGGTGGCAATCAGCGGCTATCAGCGCACACACTCAGTGGCAATCAGTGGTCATCAGCGGCTCTCGGTGGCAATCAGCGGCGATCAGCGCACACACCGTGGTATTGGTCGCGTTGGTCATATTAAGCCCGAGCGTCGTATTGGTCATATTGATCGGCGGCGGGTAGGGTGGCATTGAGGGGGGCAACGGCGGCGCCGAGGGGGGCAGTGAGGGCGGCGGCGCCGAGGGCGGCGGTGGCGGCGGGAAGGGCGGCGGCGGCATGACGCATCCCAACTCCAAGGGCGACGGGGTGGGCGAGAGGCATGTGAGCGAGGTGCCATCTGGCGAGATCGAGATCACCCGACCGTAGGAGGTCAACTCTCCGAAGAGGCAACGCGCGACGCTCACGTCGGCGCCGAGGCCATGGAAGCCGCGACCGAGCACCTGCCATATTAGGCAACCATGGGCACTCAGAGTTGATGGGATGATGAGAAGGGCAATCAAGGGGCCTGTGGAAGCCGTGCCCGAGTAGCCAATCAGAGCGTGCACTCCGTGCATAATCACCGTGAGGAGAAGCAGTGATGAGGGATGCAATCAGAGCGTGCACTCCGTGCATAATCACCGTGACGAAAAGCAGTGATGAGGGATGCAATCAGAGCGTGCACTCAGAGCATAATCACCGTGACGAGCGTGCCGCCACGCATGGGGCCTCCGGTGGGCAAGATGCCGAAGACGTGAGGGTCCTCGTAGTACCTAATGAGGCACGCAATTCGTACGCAATTAGTGGCCATCAGAGGCCATCGGATGCAAGCTGATGCAATCAGATGCAATCAGAGGTCCTCAGAGAATCAGAGGTCCTCAGAGAGGTCTCGAGCTAGGCAACGTACGTGAAGCCACTCCCACTAAGTGGTCTGAGGTAGTGGTGGGCGTTGAGGGCGAGGCTGAAGTCAGAGACCCCGGGGGCGAACGTCTGCCGCGGCGGCGCGAAGCAATGCACCTCGTACTCGTGACGAAACCCGCTGCCATCACTGCCGCTACTATCACCGCTGCCGCTGCCGCTGCCGCTGCTGCTGCCCGTGCTGCTGTTCCTATTGCTGCTGCTGCGGCTGCTTCCTGTGCGATTGACCGGTTGGAGCTGGACACGCACGCGCTGGTCGTCGAAACGGCAACGTAGGCCCGCGCCGCCATCGGCGCCGTTGACGAACCCGTACCTAATGAGGCACGCAATTAGTGGCCGTCAAAGGCATGCATGCACGTCAGCAGAGAGGTTCGTTGACGAGCCCGTACCCCCGGACGGTGACGAGCGTGCCGCCCCCTACCGGCCCTCCTGTGGGGAAGATGGAGAGGACGGACTGCTGGTAGTACCGGTAGATGGCGGGGGGACGGGCGGAGAGGAAGTGCTCGCCGTTGAGGGCGACGGTGACCTGTGCGGAAGGATGGGCGCCGTAGTGAGCACATGCATGCACGGGAGAGGAAGTGCTCGTTATTGAGGTCGAAGGTCACTCAGAGGGCACTCAAAGGGCATTCAGAAGGCACTCAGAGGTCACTCCGAGACGGCAAAGGTCACCTCAACCTCCGCCGTGCCACCCACGCCCACGAGATCGACATCTGGAGCGACGAGATCGAAATCTGGAGCAATGCAGCGTACAAGCGTCCCCGCGCCGCTCCCACCCCAGCTCGCAACGCCTCCATCGCCTCCGCCGCCTCCGCCGCCTCCGCCGCCTCCGCCGCCGCTGCTGTCGGCACTGCTGCTGCCGGTAGCACTGTTGCTGCCTTCTCCGCTCGTGACCGGTAGGAAGACGTCGAGAGTGCCAAATGCATGCATGCTCGTACCTAATTAGGGTTCGGGGTAGGGTAGGGGGAATGAGCGCGCCGAGAGCGCGCCTTGTCGATGCATGCATGCATTGCTCATACCGGTAGGTGCCGCCGTTGACGAACCCGCTGATGAGGCGCCTACATCAGCCGAGGAGGGAGGGGGCTCGGGCGCTCGGGGCGGCGCGGGCGGCGCTCGGGGCAGCGCGATGCCGCTCAGCTCGATCGAGATCACTTGGGTGATGACGGTGCCGAACTTGCAACGCGCCGTCGCGAGCGTCGACGCGCCGAAGACGTCGAAGCCGAAGCCGGTCACCGCCACGCTCGCGTTCGCCGCCTCCGAGGCGGTGCCCGGGACGGCGCGGGCCTCGGCAGCAGCAGCGGCGGCGGCGGCGGCGGCGGCGGCGGCGGGTGTGCTTGGGGTGCAGCACGGCTCATCGCCGCGCAGTGCCTGACCGGCGCGCGGCCAGAGCGTATGCAGCACCTGCGCATAGTAGCGGAAGTAGAGGTAATTAGAGGTCATCAGAGGTCATTCGAGGTCATCAGAAGTCATTAGAGGCGAGCACCTGCTCATAGTAGCGGAAGTAGAAGTAGCTGCCGTTGAAGACCGCCCGCAGCGACGTGGTCCGATTGGCGCTCAACACGGCGCGCAGCCTCGGCCGGTAGGGCCCGATCGCTGTGGAAGCGAGGAGGACGAAACCGTCGCCCTCGGGAAGGTCCCACGTGGGCATGGGCTCGAGCGTCATGTTGGGCACGTGCGTCGGGAAGGGCACCAGCGCCTGCGACGTGTGATGAGGGGGGTACTCAATGAGGGGGGTACTCAGCGGTACTTAGCGGCGATCACCTCATCAGGGCTCATCAGGGCTCATCAGGGCTCATCAGGGCTCATCAGGGCCGCGCGCACCTCCAAGAAGAGCTCATCGCGCGTCGTCCTGGTCGTGAGCACGCGCGTCGTCCTCGAGCTGCACTCGAGCACGCCGCGCGAGATCAAGAGCTCGCGCACCTGTGGGGAAGGGTGAGGCGCCGTGGTGAGCGCATGCATGCGCGGGAGCGCAGTCATGAGCGCATGCATGCGCTGGGCGCCGTCGCGAGCTCATGCATGCACGCATGCATGCGCGAGGCCCACAAGCCTGCGCACCTCGTCGACGCTGGGCGCGCGCGCGCCGTCGCGAGCGCTTGCATGCACGCGTGCGGGAGGGCCACAAGCCTGCGCACCTCGTCATCGGCCATGGTCGCCGGCGCGCCCAGGGCGGCGCGCATCGCTTCGAGCAGGGCATCCGTCAGTTGGTCTCCGGCAGAAAAGGTCAGCCCGAGCGCCGCTGAGATGACCTGCTTGAGCTGTTCGGTGAGGTCGGAGGCGCTCAGGAGGCAAGTGATGACGGGCGGCAGGTAAGCCTCCGTCGCGTTCGTCAAGTTCGAACCGTCGAAGAAGAGAAGCTCTCGCTGAGAGTAGAAGTCCTGATGGCAGGGGTCATCAGCGGTCATCAGAGGCCATCAGGGATCATCATGGGTCTGCGGGCGCATGAGGTTTCGTCACTCCATGAGGTTTCGTCACTCGATCAGGTTTCATCACTCGGTAAGGTTTCGTCACTCCATGAGGTTTCGTCACTCAATGAGGTTTCGTCACCCACCTGCCCATTGACGGAGAATTCCACAAGAGCGCTCCCCTGCCGACCGGGCGGCAAGAGGCACACCGCATACGTGGGGCCCACCGCCACCGCTGGAGACGCCACGCCGCCGAAGCGGCACTTGGCCACGTCACGCGCACCTGTGGGGTGTGGGGAAGCGTCGGCGCCGTCGTGAGCGCATGCATGCGGGCGGGGCGGCAGCTGGGCCACGTCATGCGCACCGGCGGCGGCGAGTCGATCGAAGCCACGGCCCGAGAGTGTGACTGTGAAGACCGCGTGACTCATACCGGTAGCTCCGGAGCCGACGGTGGGGCCCGAGAGGGGGGTGACGGTGTACCTGCATGCAATGAGGTAGGGTCATCAGCATGCAATCAGGGGAGGGTAACCAGCATGCAATGAGGGAGGGTCATCAGCATGCAATGAGAGAGGGAGGTCAGCATGCAATGAGGGAGGGTCATCAGGTGTCATCAGACGTCATCAGACGTCATCAGGCGTCATCAGCGTACAGTTCGGGTTCGCGGTAGTACCAATAGGAAAGCCCCACAGTGCCTCCGTCGTAGTTGGCAGGTTGGGGGAGCGCTGCCTCTGCGACCAGGGCCGTGCTGCTGCTGAGAATGTATGGGCTGCTGCTGCTGCTGCTGCTGCTTGAGGTACTGCCGCCGCCGTCACCAACTGAACTCGTGAGGCGGCGACCGGAGGCAGCGGAGGGGGCGGAGGCGGCGGAGGAGGCGGCGGAGGCGGTGGAGGCGGTGGAGGCGGTGGAAGCGGTGGGGGCGGGGCTAGCCCCAGCGGAGGCGGCGGCTGCAGCCGACACACCCACAAAATGCAAGCCGTTCAGAGAGACCTTGAGGGAGGTTCTTCCATCGAATGCCTGATCGGGGAGCGGCGCATGCAATGGTAGGAGAGCAGCGCATGCAATTGGTCGGAGAGCGGCGCATGCAATTGTCGCTTATCAGCGAGGTCATGATTGAGGCAATCAGTGGCGATCAGTTCCAATCAGAGGCAATCGGTGGCAATCAGCGGCGCTCACCTGGGCGGGCACGAAGCACGCGAGCTCTGTATCTGAACGGATCTCCGTGACACGACCGATCATCACGACGCCCACGATCTCAAACTTGCAGCGCGCCGTGCTGGGCAGCCCATCAAACCCTAGGAAGCCCTCGCCGCGCACCTGTGGGGAGAGGGACGCCGTGGTGAGCGCTTGCATGCACACTCGCCAATTGGAGAAGCCCTCGCCACGCACGTTCACGGTCGTCCCGCCACTCGTCGGGCCGCCGACGGGTAGAAGGTCGTGCAGCAGCTGCCGGTAATACCGGTAGGACTGTGGCACCGGCGGCACTCCATATTGGGCCATGTAGGCGGCCGGGTCGGGGGTGCCGTCATCGAAGTTGACGCCGTTGAGTGCAAGGCGCACGAGAGCGGGGCCAGGCAGTCCACCTGATGGAGAGGCAATTAGAGGCTATCAGAGGCAAGTAGTTGAGTGCAAGGCGCACGAGAGCGGGGCCAGGCAGTCCACCTGATGGAGAGGCAATTAGAGGCAGTCAGAGGCAATTAGGGGCAATTAGAGGCAATTAGAGGCAATCAAAGGTGCAATCAGAGGGCATCAGACGCACCTTGAGGCTCGGGTACGACGCACACCGCATCCGTAACCACCTCCTGCGGCGGCGGCGGTGCGGCGGCGCTACTGCCTGTCCCTTCGGCACCAACGGGCGCATTGCTACCGCTGCTCTCAGCATCTTCGAGTCTCGAGCTCATCGAGATGATGGTGCCCGCGCGCTGCAATGAGAGGCAATCAGGGAGGATGAGAGGCAATAAGTAGAGGCACTCAGAGAGGATGAGAGGCAATTAGTAGAGGCAATCAGAGAGGATTGTGCCCACGCGATGCCCAATGCGACAGAGCGGTGCGTCTGGTGGTCATCAGAGGTCATCAGAGGTCATCAGTGGTCATCAGCGGTCATCAGCGGTCATCACCTGCCCGACGCGACAGAGCGGCACGTAGGGCATGCTCGTGCCGTCCATGCCTCCGAAGCCCACGCCGCGAATCGTAATGGTGTACGCGGGGAGCGTCGGGCCTCCTGTGGGGAGAATGCGACGGATGTGCGGACGGCCATAGTACCTGATGAGGGGGGCCATCGGAGGTCATTAGGCGCAATCACAGGTGGTCAAGCCTCGATCAAGGCTCATTACCGGTAGATGCTTAGATCTGCATACTGCTGCGCGTTCAGGCTGATTGAGAGCGCGCGGTCTGCCGGTAAGGGCGCGCCGTCGGTGTTCACATGCTCTGTGGTGTTGCAGACGGCCTCTCGGCCATCCGCGTCCACGCGATCGACCACGCCGGTGCTCAGTACGACGCGGGCGCTGTTCGGATCGCCCGGCACGGCGCGCGTGGTGAAGATGCACCTGGTCGATGAGGGACGAGGTGAGTGTAATCAGAGGCCATCAGAGGTAATCAGAGGTCGTCGGTGGTCATCAGTGGTGAAGATCCACCTGGTCGATGAGGGACGAGGTGAGTGCAATCAAAGGCCATCAGTGGTCATCAGTGGTCCTCAGTGGTCCTCAGTGGTCCTCACCGGAACAGCGATCGTCGGTTCTGAGGGTCGGCGGAGCCGCCTCCAAAGCCCATGCCACGTATGGTGAGAGCGGTGCCGCCGGAGATTGGACCTCCCGGCGGGATGAGCTGAGGTAATTAGAGGCAATCAGAGGCAGTAAGAGGTCATTAGGGCGATTTGAGGCAATCAGAGGCAATCAGAGGCAATCAGAGGCAATCAGAGGCGTGAAGAGGCCATTCGAGGCGATCAGAGGCAATGGGAGGCAATCTGAGGCCATCAGAGGCGGCGAGCACCGTGCTGACGATGGGCACGGGGTAGTACGAGAACGGTTGGTCGACGGGCACGAAGTGAGCGCCGCTCACCTAATTAGGGAGGCAGTTAGGGAGGCAGTTAGGGAGGCAATTAGGGAGGCAATTAGGGAGGCGATTAGGGAGGCGATTAGGGAGGCAATTAGAGGAGAGGCTACATTAGGGAGGCCATGAGGGAGGCCATGAGGGAGGCAATTAGGGAGGCAGCCGAGGTCATCAGCTGGTCATCAGATGGTACTCACCGCGTCAAGCCCATTGGTGGAGACGCCGATGATGACCGACGAGCCGTTGCCCATCGCCGCTGGTGCCACGCAGGTGATGGTGGAGTTCTCGATGCAGCTCAGACCCTGTTTCATTAGGGAGCAATTAGGAGAGGCAATTCATTAGGGGGCGATTAGGAGAGGCCATTCATTAGGGGGCAATTAGGAGAAGCAATCACGCGATGGTGGTGTCCTCGCTGCAGCTGAGCCCTGCGCGTCGTGCCGTTCACACTTCGTCATCGTGCCATTCACACTCCGTCGTCATCAGAGCCATCAGAGGCCCTCCATCGCAGCAATCTCGATCTCAATCTCGATCTCAATCTCGATCTCACCTGTGAGATGCCAGAGACGAAGCACAGCCCCTGGTACGTCTGGCTCTCGACACGCACGACGCCGTAGGGTCCAAACGAGCAGCGAGCGTTATCCATGATGCTACGCTGCACAAACTGCGGCGTCGAGTGCATGTATCCGACGGGCGGCAAGCCTTGCGTCAGGGTCGTCCCCGCCATATACGAGGCAGACTCGTCATACCTGATGAGGAAGGCAATTAGGGGCCATCAGCGGTCATCAGCGGTCATCAGCGGTCATCAGTGGTCATCAGAGGTCATCAGAGGTCATCAGAGGTCGTCCCTGCCAGATAGGATCTCCGCGCTGCTCCTCGTACCAGCGACGAACGGTCGAACCGAGCAGCTCTGAATCTGAATCTGACACTGACTCTGAATCTGAACCTCCATCTCAATCTCAATCTCAATCTCGTACCAGCGACGAATGGTCGATCCGAGAAGATTCTCGGCGACGAGCATCGCGTTGATCTCGTCATACGTGGCCGCCGCGCCATTGATGCCCTCCCCCGTGATGACGATGCGCGTGCCACCGGTGATCGGTCCGCCCGCAGGCACCCGCGTGAACATGCGCTGCCGGTAGAAGAAGTAATGGATGCGGGGCCGCACGCGGTTACGGCCCTGTTGTCATCAAGGGTCATCAAGGGTAATGAGTGGTAATTAGTAGTCATCAGTAATGGATGCGGGGCCGCACGCGGTTACGGCCCTGTTGTCCGGGCGCGTGAAGTGGCCATCGGTGGTAATTAGTAGCCATCAGGGGTCATCAAAGCTCATCACCTGGTTGTCCGGGCGCGTGAAGTGGGTGCCTTCAAGGGTGAGCTGTATTTCCACACGGCCGGTATGGCCGTGGATCTCTGGAGGCAGAAAGCACTGGACGCGATCGCGCGTCACGTTGCCGACGGGGCCGGTCACGTCGATCGGCCGGTCGTTGCACCCCAGAAGGAAGTCGCACACGTACCTGCAGCGCGCCACGTCCCTTGTGCGAGCCCACGAGATCACCGTCGAGCTGGCGAGAAGATTCATGCGGTCCATGATGTCGAGCGCCGGAGGCACGCAGAGGTGCTGCTCGGCCTCGGGTCGCGCACACACGGTCAGCGTCGAAGTGAGCGTGATCAGCATGCCAGGGTGCGACGGGCCGAGCACCGGCCGCAGGCCGTCGAAGCGGGGCTCGTTGAAGCACACGAGGCGGAGCCCGGTGCCACCGGAGCCCGAGTACTCGGTCGTGCGGCCGATGATCTGGAAGTTGAGGGTGTGCAAACCTGCCTGCAGCAGGCGGCAATTCATCTGGACGGTCACCTCGGCGTCGCTGCGTACCTCGACCAACAATGACATGAAGCGCGGCCGGAAGATGGCCTGGCGGAGCTGCGACAGGCCGCTGCCGCGCAGCGTGATCGTTGTCTCGCCAAACGTGCTGCTGCCAACCGGAGACACATGGCTGATCGTGAAGTTGCTGCCGTCGGCCATACTTCAAGGCCGCGAGCCGCGGCACGCACGCGGCCGGCAAGACGTCCGAAAGCCGACGCCCACCCTTTGGAACAGGTGTGAATGGGCTGTTAAGTCTCTCGATCACGTTCACACAACCTTCTTCTGAGCACAGTGACGGGGGCAGTCCGACTCCCACAGCGCACAGGCGCTTGAACTAGATGTTTGCTTACTGCTGCTGAGTTTAAAGAGACCCCCGGTGAGCGAGCCAAAGCGCTTCTTCACCTCGGTCCGTCGCCCAAAGGCAAAGCACGCGCGAATCTCAACTTGAAATCCATCGCATTGCGCCGCAGTCCGCGCGCCGCTGCACGCGCTCACCACGGCGCTCGCCACGGCGCTCACCACGGCGTTCACTCACCGGCGCCACTCGCCAACGGGCGAGCCGTATGAGCGGTTCCAGCAGTGCTCGGGGACAGCGGGTGGCACGGCCTTTGTGAATCGGCATTTTGGGAAGCAGGTGGAGGAGCTGTTGGCGACGGCGGTGGGGACTTCAAGTTCTACATCGATGACGCAGCCACTCTGGTCTTGGACCTGATGAGGGAAGCAATCAGATGGCACTCAAACGGCACTCCGAGGCATTCGGAGGCAACCAGAGGCAATCAGAGTCAATCAGAGGTCATCAGATGTGATGAGTGGTCATCAGTGGTCATCAGAGGCCCTCAGAGGCCCTCAGAGGCACTCAGAGGCGCTCAGAGGTCATTAGAGGCCATAAGAGGCTATCAGATGCGATCAGTGGTCATCAGTGGTCATCAGCGTACGTGTGCGCAATCCGCGCAGGGCGGTCCTTCACACATCAGCCGCGTGAGAGCGCGCGGCGACGCCCGCCACAGCGCCTCCGTCTTGTTGAGCAAGTCGGAGAAGCGTGACCAAGGCACCTGATGAGGAAGGCAATTAGGGGTCATCAGGTAATGAGGAAGGAGATTAGGGGTCATCAGGTGATGAGGAAGGCAATTAGGGGTCATCAGGTGATGAGGAAGGAGATTAGGGGTCATCAGAGGTCATCAGAGGTCATCAGAGGTCGTCTTGTTGAGCAAGTTGGGCAAGCGTGGACCAGCCGCGGGAGCATGTCAGTGGTCATCAGTAGTCATCAGTGGTCATCAGCGGTCCTCAGTGGTCATCAGCGGTCCTCAGTGGTCATCAGCGGTCCTCAGTGGTGATCAGTGGTCATTGAATCTGATTGCACCTTATGAGCGAGGAGCAACCTCGGGAGCATGTCCGTGACGCCCGCCTTCCATCGATCGTGCCACGCGAGGTACCGCCGGAAGGTCACCACGGTGAGATTGGGCAGCTGCGAAATGCCACGCGGTGTGAAATGCCACGCACCACACGGAATCCAAAGTCATCAAGAGTTTCGTCAGAGACGGCTATTGCACGTGCGGCATTCAATCAGAGGCCATCAAGAGGCCATCAAAAAGGCCGAATGAGAGGCCATCACACCTGCGACATCAAATACCCCGGCTGCACGTCGTCGTCGCGGCGGCCCGAGCCAATCAGTGGCAATCAGTGGCAATCAGTGGCACTCACCTGCGACATCCAATACCCGAGCTGCACGTCGTCGTCGATGCGGCCCGATCCCGGCCCCTCATACGCCCTCGCCTTCCCCTCGCTCAGGGCCCTGGCCTGTGCCACGTCGCGCGCGAAGAGCGGGCTGCCCACGACGGCGCGCGCCGCCGCGGTGCTCATCAGCATCAGCGGACCTTTGGCAAAGGCGACAGGCCCAGTACACGGGTCGAGCGGGTTGGTGTGCGCGCCCGTCGCGGAGCAGTTGCGCCAGCCCTTTTTGCGGCGCGTGCGTGAGGCGCCTGCCGAGAGGCCAAAGAGTGCAATCAGACACAATTAGGCGCCATCAGACACCATTAGGCGTTATCAGGCGTCATCAGGCGTCATCAGGCGTCATCAGGCGCACTCACCTGCCGAGAGCCCAAAGCCGGTCGACATGAGCGTTCGGGTACGCCAGGAATACCTGATGAGGAAGGCAATTAGGGGTCATCAGAGGTCATCAGCGGTCATCAGCGGTCGACATGAGCGTTCGGGTGCGCTAGGAATACCACTCGAAGACGCCCGCGAAGAGCAGTGGGGAGCGCGGGTGGCTCGCGTGTTCGAGCAGCAGCCGCGTGTGCGCCACGAGCATGCGAGGCGAGATGAAGACGTCATCATCGGCGCGGCCGATCATCGGCTCGGGCTGCGTCGACGCGTACTGGAGCCAGGCGACCAACTTCCAGTACGTCGTGACCGAACCGGTGCGGATGACCTTCTTGACGTCAAAGGTGCGCGTCGTGTTCGTCGCCGCGTCGTGCTTGCTGCGCATGAACGCGCCCTCGACCACGTCGACTGGCAGCACGTCCGGCGACTTTTCGGCATTCGCCTTGCCGACGATGAAGAGCACGCGCACGTCGCGTGCGAACACGGGCACGCGCATCCACGTGCAGCGCAGCACCTCGCGGCGGGGTGAGCTGCCGCTCAAAATCCCCAGCAGCAGCACTGGCGTCGTCGGTGAGGACGGCGGCGATGGGCCCGCCCCGGTGAGCGCCATCATGCTCTCACGAACGGGCAGTGGAAAAATCCTGCCTTTCCGCACGGCCACGACGAGCCGGTCGAGGCAGCCGTCGCCGCACCGCGCGGTCACGTTGCCCACGCCGTAGCGGCGCACGGCGGGAGCGCCGCCGTTCATGCGCCAGTATTCTCTTCTCGTGGCCTGCATTTCACGTCGATCGACAAGTCAAGTCAAGTCGAGGTTCGCGCGGCAGGAAGTGCATGTTTCCCTGATGCCGCATTTCGAAAGTCACGCGCCCGTTCATGTGAAGAGACGTGCCACTTTCGCTCGATGCAACACGCGAGCCAGCGTGCCGGTGGGAACCTCGCGTCCCTGCCGAATCGCGCCGCACCCTTGGTACCCCGGCCGGAGATCAAGGCCGCTGCTAAGCTCGTCGCCGCACCGGCCAAAGTGCCCGACTCCGCAGCGATCGCGAGCAAGCGCAAGCATCACGAGGTTTTGCACGCCCAGGACAGCCTGCACGCCATCGGCACGTGGACGAGCGAGCTGCTGCGACCGGCGCCCAGCGTTTCCGACCAGCCGCCGCCGGCTGCCACCGTCTTCGCCACGCTCCGAACGCGGCTGGCCGACTGGCGCACGCGCGGCGAGCAGGCGTGCGCCACGCTGAGCGAGGCCCACGAGGCGGCGGTCGACGACTTGATGCGCGGATCGCGGACGCTCGCCGCCGACATGACGCGGCTCAGCAAGAGTGCGCGCCGCGAGGAGTGCGACGCCGCCGTGCGCGTGCGCGATGAGGCGCACCCGAGCGTGTTGCTGATGCCGGGCACGGCTGCGGTGACACTCCGCCTGCCGCCCGACGGACAGCGCGCTGTGCCCGCTCCCGCTGGCATGCTGTCATTGTGAGGGGCGGCGGCGCGAGGTACCCCGTCGTCTACATCGCTCCGCGCGGTGCTCGCGGGCCTTGTTCTCATGGAATCATGCAGCCGGGTGCGTGTGGGGCCCTTGGCGGTCTTATATAGGCATCGCTGATCTCTGCGTGCACCATGCGATGCTGTCATAATGTGTTCCGGTCGACCCCGCCCCGGGGCGATATTAGATGCTATTAGATGTAGCCACATCGACATTATTGAGATCCTCGATGATCCTTATGCAGGGAGCGCGGCCACGCAGACACACGCGCCAGGGCCCACGCGGGTCCCGGAGCCGCAACGCCGGGCGCCGTCGCGGGCACAAGCTCCGCGTCGAAGACTTCGGCAAAGTGGCGCAGCAGCAGCACCTGGACGGTCTCCATGCTTGGGGTCGGCTCGGCCGCTGCCTGGGCCGCCGCCTCGCCGCGCCGAATCGAGGAGCACTCGAGGCGATCTCTCTCGTCGCCCCGTCGCTCCACCTCCCTCTGCATGCTGGTGACCGGCCGGTCGGCGATGCCGCAGGGCACGATGTGCTCAAAGTCGCGCAGGTCCGTCTCGACGTTGAGTGCGAGCCCGTGCATCGTCACCCACCGGGAGAGCTTCACGCCTATCGCGCAAATCTTGGCCGGGGACGCCTCACCAGCGCCGGTGAGGCCATCGCCGCCGCTGCCTCCTCGCCTATCGACCCAAACGCCGGTCAGTCCCTCGACGCGGCCCGCGGGCAGGCCGACGGAGCGCACGGTGCGGATGGCCACCTCCTCGAGCGCGCGCATGTACCAGTGCACATCCTGCCGGTACGCGCGCAGGTCGAGAATCGGGTAGAGCACAAGTTGCCCAGGCCCGTGGTACGTGACCTCGCCGCCGCGCTCGGTGCGCACGAGCTCGAAGGGCGGCGCGTCGGAGCGCACATTGTCGAGCGTGCTGGCCGTGCCGAGCGTGAGCACGGGTGGATGCTGCAGCAGCAGCAGCGAGTCCCCGGCTGGAGCCGCGCCCGAGCGCAGCGAGGCGACACGCTCCGAGAGGAGGCGCCGCTGCCAAGCGAGCGCTTCATGGTACGGGACGCGCTGGTCCCAGAGGTTGTGCACCTGCACTGTCGGTCGCGGGCCTGTGCGAGAGGGGAGAGCCTCCCAGCTGCTGCTCGCGCACAGACTGAGCGCGATGGGCGCAGCGAAGCTCGCGAGCATACTCAGCACTGCAACTCAGCACCAAACCCCCAAAGTTAGGATTCCTAATCGAGCTCCAAATCCGCACGAGGTACAAATCTCGTCACCGATGTTGAAAATGACCGTGGGGCGCTGGGGGTAGGCTGGGGTATCTCGCTCTCAGGAGCCTATCTCAGGTTCAGGTTTGAAACCACAAATCAGCACAGTCACGCTGTCTCGTTCTCCCTGACCACGCGTCCTGACTCCGTGTCTCCGTCGCTCCTGAGTCACGCGTTCCTTGCGCGTTTGCTCCCCACGCCCGGATCCCTAACTGGAGGCTGCCCCACCGCGCCATCCTCGTCGCCGTCGCCCTCGTCCTCCTCGTCCTCCTCGTCCTCCTCCACGCCCTCCTCCCCACCATCATCATCATCATCACTATCATCATCATCGTCGTCGTCGTCGTCGTCGTCGTCGTCGTCCTTGGACCCATCGCATTCCAACTGAAGCACCGCCCTCGTGAACGCGCCCTCGAGCAGCCCTCGCTCCCGGCGCACGAGCGCGCGCGCCATCTCCATGTATCTCCCGGTATCTCCCTGCACCTCCCTGCACCTCCCTGCATCTCCCTGCATGCGCGCCATCTCCACCGCATCGTAGCTGCTGCCCGCACTGCGGCCCGAACCAGCGCCCACGACGGCGCCCTCTTCAGCATGGCCCTCGGTCTGTAACGGCGCGGTTGCCATCTTTGGGAGCCGACGCACTCGACCGTTACAGAGTGTGAGCAGCGCCCCAATCACGAGCGCGAGGCTCTCCGCATCCAAATATGGCAAGCCGAGCATGATGCGCCCGGCCGCTTCCCATTCTCGCACCTGCCATCCATCAGTGGCCATCAGGGATCATCAGGGATCATCAGGGCTCATCAGGGCTCATCAGGGCTCATCAGCGCTCATCAGGGATCATCAGGGTTCATCATCCCATTCTCGCACCTGCCATCAGACACACTCAGAGAGGCCATCAGAGAGGCACTCAGAGAGGCACTCAGAGAGGCTATCAGAGACTACTCAGAGACGCACTCAGAGAGGCAATCAGAGAGGCACTCAGAGAGGCTCTCAGAGAGGCTACCCCATACACGCACCTCCTCGTCCCCCATCACGAGCACTTGGACCAAAGTCAGCAGCGAGAGAGGTATAGTCGTCGCCGGTTCGTTCGCCAGCTCGCTCGTCGGCTCAGTGGGCACCAGCGTACCTGTCCAGGGAGGCGCGGCGCCGTGGTGAGCACTGGCATGCTCGTCGGCTCTCGGTGGGCACCAGCGTACCGTTGACCGACCGCACGCGAAAGCACGCGGGAAGCCGCCCCGCACCTCGCAGCATCTCACAGCGCGCCGTAGCGTTGGCGGCGCTCAGCACGGCGCCCGCCTTGGCGAGGCTCGTGCGCGTGGCATCGACGACCTCATCGATGCGGAAGTCGAGAGTCACGGCCGGCTGGGCATGCTCGCCCTCGGAGATGCCATAGGTGCGCAGCAGCTCGGCGGCGTCGTGTTGGCCGTACGTGATGAGGATTTCGTCAGTCGCAGCAATCGCGCGTGTGGCCCTGACCTGTGAATGACAAGTCAATGAGAGGTGTGAATGACAAGTCAATGAGAGGTCAGAAGTCAAGAGAGGAATGAGGAGTCGATTGCAGGCAATGGGAGGCCATCAGAGGCCCTCGAGCGAGGCCCTCACTTCGACGACAGCCGTTGGACTGTCCACACGACGCAGGCTCGCGCAGATCGCATCTCCCGCCGACGCCGTGTTGAGCAGGTCGAAGAGCGGGAGCAGGATGAGGGAGTTGGCCGTCGGAGGGCCGTCGGCACGCAAGTAGGGCCACAGGCTCGCGGCGCCCTGCTCGTAGTTGACGCGACCGAAGAGCGCTCGCGACGTGACCCACGCGAGGCACTGTGCAAAGAGTGAACGCACGCGCGTGTGCGGCGGCAGGTAGTCGTCGCCGGCCGCCCTCATGACGGGCAGCACGTCGGCCTCGAAGGCGGCGGCGGCGGCGGCATCCACGGCGGCGGCGTCGGCTCCATTCGGAAGCAGCGACGTGCCTTCGAGCTCGGCGATCGCATCGTGCGTCCACAGCGAAGGCGTCGCAGGCAACGGAGACACCGCGAGCATCTCAAAGAATGGGTCCCGTGGGCTCTTGACGTGGATTTCATGCAAGACAGTCAGCGCCAGTGCGAGTAGCCGCGAACAGCGAGTCGGCACCAGATCCGCCAGTGGGCCGGCCGGGACGACTGCGTGCGACAGCGGCACAGAAAGGAGCAGTGCACCATTTGCGATCGGCGCAGCCGCAAAGAGACCGCGGCCGCGTTGGCCTTCCTTGACGACCACAGCTTCGTGAAGCTCCGCGCCGGCCGCGCGGGCGTGGGCGATCAAATCGCGGACCGCCTGCGCTGCGGGCGTCGCCGCCATGTTGCGGCGAATTTGTCGCACTTCGCGCTTGCCAAACGGGGAAAACTCGTTTCCTAGGGAAACTTTCTGAACTTCAATCACACCTGACGCCCGTCGACGTACCGTAGTGTGGTGGCCGGGTGTTCGCTTTCCGGAAAGTTTCAGGGTGTTTGCTTTCCATGAGAGAAGGCGCGGCGCCGGCGTCAGAGCCGCCACGCATCACGTGGCTGGAGACCTCGGCAGCGGCGTGCTCTGGGGCCATCCTCACTTCACTTTTCATGACTCCGCTTGATGTGGTCCGGGTGCGCATGCAGCATCCTGAAGCCGCCCTCATCGGAGCCAGCGGGTCTGTGCCTTTGACATCGGCATCGTCCGTGATGTTACGAGTGGCACGGCATGAGGGCATCGCCTCCCTGTGGGCTGGATTGCAACCCGCGCTCATCATGAGCGTCCCAGGCACTGTTCTCTACTTCAGCTTGTACGAGGCCGCTCGAGACGCCATCGTAGCGAGCGCACCTGCGAGGCCGCTGCGAGAGCTGGCGCCACTGATCGCGGGTGGCGGGGCGCGGCTGCTGACCGCCACGATCGTGTCGCCCGTGGAGCTCATGCGCACGCGCTTGCAGTCGTCACAGGCCTTGCGGAGCGAAGGCATGATCGGTGGGGCGATGGCGCTCGTGAAGCGTGAAGGGTGGGGCGCTCTGTGGAAGGGGCTTCCACCGACCTTGTGGCGCGACGTGCCCTTCTCTATGCTGTACTGGACGGTCTACGAGCTGCTCAAAGCAAGGCTGCTGGCGCGTGGCGTCGCTTCGGGTTTCGTCAGTCACACCGCCGAGGGGCAGCCGGCGCAGCTCGAGCCCGTTCACTCGTTTGCATGCGGAGCCGCCTCGGGAGCGTTCGCCGCCTTCCTCACGACGCCCTTCGACGTGCTGAAGACGCGCCACCAGGTGACGGATCGACCTGCCCACCCTGTTCACCAGCTTTCGGCGCAGCCGGCCGGCGTGCAAGGGCAGCGAGGCAGTGCGATTGCGCACCCAAGCACCCTCGCTCTCATGGCGCAGATTGCACAGCGCGAGGGCGTCGGTGCCCTCTTTGCCGGTTTGGGTCCGCGGCTTGCCAAGGTGGCGCCGTCGTGCGCGATCATGATTGCCTCGTATGAGATGGGCAAGACGTTCTTTCGCCAGCGTGCCGTTGAGAGTGGCCGCACGTGACTCTCGTGAGGATGAGCACCACAATCATGAGCTCGATGTTTGAGATCATGTTGAGGATCTGGGCGTCACAATCATGAGCTCGATGTTTGAGATCATGTTGAGGATCTGGGCGTCACAATCATGAGCTCGATGTTTGAGATCATGTTGAGGATCTGGGCGTCGACGGTCAAGGCGGCACAGCAGGCTGCCCCATGCCCACATGCGTACAGAAGGACGGCCATGAGGAAGACTGCCATGTTCATAGGAAGCTGGTTCCACTCTTGGAGACGAGCATATGAGCTCTCGCGGTAGCTCACGCGCGAGATTGTAGTGCCAAGTGCGAGGGCCGGTGCGGCCGCCGTGTGACCACGTTCGCCGTCCATTCCAAAAAACTTCAGTTAGTACTAGTGTTAGCAGTTTGATGTTCGTGTGATTTGACCTCAAAGGGGTAGGGGGAGTGTATTCGCGTTTCTGGATTCGCACACACTATCCCCACCACCTCCGCACCTGATTTTGAACTCAGTGTGAGTCTCGTCTCGACCCCCATTCCACCCCTGCTCCACCCCTGCCCCACTGCCCGCGGTATCGGCCCTGTGTGAGCGACATGTGTTCTCTCGTACCTCCAGAACGGGCACTAGAGCTCTCCAGTTTCGTCACTTGTGCCTCCAGTTTCGTCACGTGTGCACTCCAGTTTCGTCATCGTGCTTTTCTTGTGCCAGTGCTTTCACGCATCGAGATGTGCCTCAGAGGGCTCCTTGGACCCTCGGCGGCCCCTGTCGGAGCCCAAGTTTGCCAGCCAAGTCATCACCGAGGGAGGCGCCGTCGAGTGCAGCTCGGGCGTCGAGATTGATTCAGATTGAATCGTCGAGTGCAGCTCGGGCGTCGAGATTGATTCGGACGAGCCGTTGGCGCCGCCACCAACGCCATCCCGAGCGTCCGAGTCTCGCGGAGCCATTCCAGCGAGAGCGTGCTTGTGTTTGGCCGCAAGGTAGGTGTCACGCCACTGTTCGAAGGCGGCGGGCACCATGCGGTGTTGCATCCGCAGTAGTGCCTTGTGCACGATGGCTTGGATCTGCTGGACCTTGTGCAAAGCCTGCAGCGAGGGGGCGAGCTCCAGGCGCTCCGACGCACTTCTTGTTTGCACCAAGCGCAGGAAGATAATGAGCATCCTCTGCATGCGCACATAGTCGTGATCAGCATGCTTGACAGCCTCGAGTTCGCGCGTAAAGAGTCTGAGGACCGCACGGAGCTCAGCGAGGCCCTTGAGTGAGTCTCCAGAGTCAAGGAGCTCCCAGGGAGGCCCGCCAGGGGCTACGCTGGCCCGCCAGGAGCTAGGAGCCTCGGAGACCTGATTGCCTCCCTCATTGCTTGCAGGAGCCTCGGAGACCTGCTTTGTCTCGCCCAGGCTGCGGAGCTCGGTTTCGAGAGCTGTGGGGTTGAGTTGGAGCAGATGGCTCATCAGAGGTCATCAGAGGTCATCAGAGGTCATCGAGGTCATCAGAGGTCATTCACACCTGTGGGGTCGAGTTGGAGCAGATGGCTCATCACGGCCTTGTCTGCCTTGGCTGCCTTGGCGGCCTTGTCCACTGGCGCCTTGTCCGCCACTTTAGCCGCCGCTGCCGCTACGGCCGTTCGATTCGAGAGAAAAGTCCAGGGAGTCGACGTCTTGTTGCCTAATATGGAGTGGTCATCAGGAACCGGCGTCTTCTTGCCCTCGCTGGCCACGGTCATCGCAGCGGCAAAGGCGGCGGTGACCTCCTGGTTGGCTTGGTCGGCCACGTGTACGAGTGTGCGCAGGTTTCCACGTACCTGCCGGACCTGTGCCCGCACCTTCGGCGCCGCGCCTCCGTCGTTGGGAGATTGTTGGGAGATCGCTGCGCCTCCGTCGTTGGGAGCAAAACGTTCTGAAGGGCCGGCTGCAGGCATGTCTGCATGCCTCGCCGAGGGTTCGGACGTCGACAAGGATGTGAACGAGGATTGGGACGAGCGGGCGCGCACCAAGGCGGAGGCTCCAAGCTCTTTGCTGTGCTCCTCCCACACGGCGCGCATTCCTGACTTGGCTTCTTCTTGCCCGACAGCGCCAACGAGCCTATCCGTGATCCGGAGGGTGTGACGGCGGAAGGCGAGGATAAACTGGCCAGCCAAGCCGACGTTGCCCTCCTTATCAGGTTCGGTGAAGCTACGCAGGAACTCGAGCAGCGGCGTCTCGAAGATGAAGGTGAGGATCACGGGCACGGCGAGGAGCGCTGGGAGCAAGACTCTCATCAACGGATCCTCGGGGAACGCGTTGGTCACCACGGAGCTGACCAACGAGAAGAAGATGATGACCTGCGAAACCTGAGCAAGGAAGTCGTCGTCATCTCTGATGTATGGAGAGCAGACGCAGTAGGCGCCATAGCTGAGGAAGCAGATGATTAACCCGAAGATGAGCTGCGGCGGCGACCCAGGCGGGAAAAAGATGGGCAGCCCGATGAGAGTGATCTTGCGTAGGCATTCAAAGATCTCGAACCAGTACGTGCGGAGCTCGTAGCCCGCGGTCAGCTTGCGCAGCGTCGTCGGCAGCTCGCCACGTAGCTTCTCAAGGGCTTCGCTGCTGGCCTGATGCACTTCGATGGCCCTGCGCACCATCTCGTCCGTCTCCTCCGGGGTGGCAGCGGCCTCCGCCTCGAGCTTCGCGAGCGCAAAGTCCGTCTCCAGAGTGAGCTCGATGCGGCGCATCTCGTGAAGCTGGTGGCGCGAACGGTGGAACATGAGCGCATAGAGGAGGGGCACGCCGATCGGGTAGACGACGAGCATGGCGATCGCGTACGCCGTGAAGCTCTGGTAGAGAGGCTCCTCGCGGTTGATGGAGCGGTCGGCTCGCATCAGGTCCACATACTCCTCCCCAGGCTCGTCATACGTCTCGCGCATGAAGTATGTGAAGGTCATGGTGGAGCAGCTTGGGAAGACGAGGAAGATGATGAAGAACCACAGATCCGAGCATGCATCAGCGAGGAAGACCCCAAAGCCGCTACCGCCAGAGCGTGCGCGCAGGACTTTGCTGAAGAAGGAGAGCAGCAGCACGAATATGATAGGCGTGGCTGTCTTGAGCACTAGATCGAAGATGAAGTTATTCAGCGACGGAAAGATACAGCCAAAGGGCAGCAACTGAAAAGGGATGTTGATGTTGCTGATGCTCTTGAGGGTTTCAGTGTAGAAGGCCGGGTAGGTCACGTCAAAGATCAACCCCAGCTGCCCGACCACCTGGCAGAGCGAGATCAAAATCCGGATCTTGACCCCGAACGACCCCACAAGTGACGCCAACTGAGCCAACCTGGACCACGTTGCTTCCGAAACCCCAGCGGACGCTGCGAGACTTTGAGTCGCTTCCTCTGTCAACTTAATCCTTGAGGTGGCTCGCCTCTTTATTCTGTCATGCCTGTCGTCCTTCCCTTCCTCATCTTTGCGTGCGAGAGCGAGCGCGGTCTTTGCTACCTGAGCCCCTCTGCGCTTGCAAATGGCCATGACCAGCGCAGTAGCGAGAAGAACCACTACGCCGCCAACAGCGTAGAAGGTGATTGTGAACACGGGGTCGCCCACGTCGGAGCACAATTGGCAGGGCGCTCCGCGACCGCCAAAGTGCAGCGGATCCTGCACGCACAGATCGCACACCGGCCCAGTGTGACCCTCCGCGCACGACGTGTCGCCCGCGATATCGCCGCCGAGGCACGCCTCCTCGAGGTCACACATTCGAACGTATTGCGCAATCGGGTTCTGCCGCCAGTGGCCCGGCGTGACGGGGATGGTGTCGAGCATGACACCCAGCGTGGTGCAGTTGGTCATCTGACTGCCGCCAGAGTCCTGAATGCTCACGCAGGACCTACACTCGAAGGCATCTGCTGCGACGCGGCTGCTGTCGTTGGTAGCCTGCATCATCTCGGCGCGCGTCAGGCTGGCGAACGTGCCCACCTCGCACGCGCATTGGGAGATCGAGTCGGCGCCTTCCTGCTCCGTGGTCGTCTGAGGCACAGGGCAGTCGAGGCACTTTTGGGGGCCAAGAGGGTTGCGAAAAAGGTTCTCGCCCGTCCAGTCCTTGTACGTGCCGATCTTGCACGGGGCGCATTGCACGCCGCCTATGAGCTCACGGCCCGCCGCACAGACGCACTGGGGGCTGCCTGCTGCATCGAGCTGTCGCACGAAGCTCGCTTGGCACACGCATTCGCTGACGTTGGTGGCTGCGGTGCCGTTGGTGGTTGAGAACTCGGGGCAGCGCAAGCAGGCTGTTTGGCTGGCGGCATTTGTGTTCGGGTTGTAGAAACCCTGCTCGCACGCCACCTCAAGCCCGGCAGTGCACCAGAAGCCCCTGGGGCACACGCGCTCTCGAATGACGGTCACGGTCTGCTGGACCACGGTTGCAGTGGGTGCCACGAGGGCGGCCACAGACACACCGAGAGCGGCTCCGAGGACTGCGGGATCGAGGTTGTTGAGAGCAAAGGATGGAGCCACGACGGGTGGACCGCTCGTGGTGACGTTGCTCGTGGTGGCGTTGCTCGTGGTGGTGTTGCTGGAATTGGTGCCCGAGCGCGGAGCGGTCGGATTCGTGGTCACCGTCCGAATGATGGTGTACGTGAGGACGGTGGAGCCAGTCTGAAGCCGACGCCCAGCAGACGGCGGAGCCTCCGAAAAGTCGAGCTGCAGGTCCTGCCACGGAATGCCGAGCTGGGCGGCGAGGGTCTGACGATACTGGAGCTGCAGGGCCGTGTCGTTCAGGAAGGACGAGAGTGGCGCGTTGAGCGAGATAGAGCCCGTGACCGTCTCGACCGTCTGCGTCTCGACCGCGACCACCGGGGTCAGCCCGCCCGTTGGGAGAATGAGGGGCTGGGAGCCGAACGTCACGTTGTCGTTGAAGTACCCAGGGCACGAGAAGCCCGAGGGGCACGGGATGGGAAACACGCTCCCGGTCGGAGCCCAGTAGCCAAAGCCGACCGGCACGCAGCCCTCCGCGGACACGAGACCCGTCCGATTGTTGTACTTGCCGCCAGGGCACGGCACGGGGCTGGCGGAGCCTGCCCTGCAGAAAGAGGCGACTGGGCATATCTTGCAACTCGTCTCCTCAGGCTCGTCCTGATAACGGCCGGCAGGGCACGGCACGCACACCCCGAGGCCACCCGTTGCCGCGATAGTGCCCGGAGTGCACGGCGATTGCTGCGAACTGCCCGTTGCCGCCGCAAAGCCTGGCGACGTCGTCGTGCACTGAGCAGCACTCGTGAGGTTCGTCAAGTTTGCATAGGTGCCCCTGGTGCACGGCAGCGCGGCCGCGGCCCCCTCAGGACAGAAAGAGCCCGCTTCGCATTGCTTACACTCAGTGGCTCCGACCTCGTTCTGGTATGTGCCACCAGGGCATGGAACGCACGCGCCAAGCCCGCCTGTCACTGCGATCGTACCCTGAGCACACGGAAGCCGCTGTTGGCTGCCTGTCGGTGCGTAGAAGCCCGGGGGCGTCCTCGTGCACTGGATCGCACTCTTGAGATCGGTGGCGTTCGAGAAGGTGCCCTGGGCGCATGGAAGCGGCGCCGCCGCGCCCTCGGCGCAGTAGTAGCCCGGCATGCACGGGCTGCACGAGGTCTGACCAGCCAGCTCTTGGAAGGAGCCCGCTGCACACTTGAGGCACGTCTCCTGCCGCGACTGGTTGTTGTACGTGCCCGGAGCACAAGGCACCGCCACGGCCGAGCCCACTGAGCACGACGTACCGACCGGGCACACGACGCACTCGCTCAGGGAGCCGAGGTAGCCAGTGAGAGTGAGCACGGTCTGGTTGGCGTGGGTACCGCCCGGGCAGGGCTGGGGCGCGGACGAGCCCTCGAAGCACAGATAGCCTGGAGTGCACGGCTGGCAGGCTGTGCTGCCCGACGTCGACGTGAACGTGCCTGTCGGGCAGAGATCGCAAATGGCCGTGCCGTTTTGCGCAGCATGCGACCCGGGCAGGCATGCTCTGCAAGCCGAGGCCGCAGTCGATTGGGGCACGGGGTTGGCTTTGCCAGCGGGGCAAGAGCGGCACGAGGTATTTGTCGACGATCCCTCGTCCGGGTTGTAGGTACCAGCGGGGCACGCCGAGAAGGTCAGGCTCAGGGCAGCAGCGCCAGCCATGGGGCAGAAGCCGCCGCGAGGGCACGCCGAGCACGCGACCGAGCGCAACGTGGACGAATAGGTTGAAGGTGCGCAGGGCGTGCATGCGCTCGCCCCAGACGTCGGGTTGTATGAGCCCGGGAGGCAGGGCAAGCACGTCGATGGATCAAAGAGACCCTGGAAGTTCACGTACTCACCCGGAGAGCAGGGGATGCAGGCGGTGCCCGGGGCCGCGTGCCGCTTGCCCACGGGGCAGCGCGTGCACCGGGTTGCGCCGAGAAAGCGCTCGCTGCCCTCAGTGCAAGCGGCGCACGCGCCGGAGCCAGGATCGAGCTGGGTGTTCTCGTCGCACTCGTAGCAGACGTCGAAAACGTCGTCGCGGCGTGAGGACGGAGCAGGGCAGCGGACGCATCCGTTGCCGTAGCGGCTGCGCGCGGTGCCAGGTTCGGAGCACCGGATGAAGGGCAGCACCCGGCTGGGACCGCCATCGTTCCCAAGCAGCACGTCGAGGTCGCCGTCGCCGTCCACGTCCGCCGCCGCGATCGAGCGCGTGTACGCGCTGCCGCCGGGCAGCTCGATGCTTGTCGGGAAGGTGCCGTCGCCCGCGTTGAGCAGCACTACGCTGGAACTGTTAAAGTTCCCAAGCAGCACATCGAGGTCGCCGTCGCCGTCCACGTCCGCCGCCGCGATTGATAACGTGTCCGCGCTGCCGCCGGGCAGCTCGATGCTCGTCGGGAAGGTGCCGTCACCCGCGTTGAGCAGAACTCGGCTGGAACTGCCATAGTTCCCAAGCAGCACGTCGAGGTCGCCGTCGCCGTCCACGTCCGCCGCTGCCATCGAGGACGTGTACGCGCTGCCGCCGGGCAGCTCCGGCAGCTCGATGCTCGTCGGGAAGATGCCGTCGCCCGCGTTGAGGAGCACTCGGCTGGGACTGCCAAAGTTCCCAAGCAGCACGTCGAGGTCGCCGTCGCCGTCCACGTCCGCTGCTGCGATCGAGTACGTGTTCGCGCTGCCGCTGGGCAGCTCGATGCTCGTTGGGAAGGTGCCGTCGCCCGCGTTGAGGAGCACTCGGCTGGGACTGCCATCGTTGCCAAGCAGCACGTCGAGGTCGCCGTCGCCGTCCACGTCCGCAGCCGCGATCGAGTACGTGTCCGCGCTGCCGCCGGGCAGCGTGATGCTCGTCGGGAAGGTGCCGCCGCCCGCGTTGAGCAGCACGCGGCTGGGACTGATAAAGTTCCCAAGCAGCACGTCGAGGTCGCCGTCGCCGTCCACGTCCGCCGCCGCGATTGATAACGTGTTCACGTCGCCGCCGGGCAGCTCGATGCTCGTCGGGAAGGTGCCGTTTCCCGCGTTGAGCAGCACGCGGCTTGGACTGCTATCGTTTCCAAGCAACACGTCGAGGTCGCCGTCGTCGTCCACGTCCGCAGCCGCGATCGAGTACGTGTCCGCGCTGCCGCCGGGCAGCGTGATGCTCGTCGGGAAGGTGCCGCCGCCCGCGTTGAGCAGCACTTGGCAGGGACTGCCATAGTTCCCAAGCAGCACGTCGAGGTCGCCGTCGCCGTCCACGTCCGCCGCCGCGATCGAGTACGTGTTTGCGTCGCCGTCGGGCAGCGTGATGCTCGTTGGGAAGGTGCCGTCGCCCGCGTTGAGCAGCACGCGGCTGGAACCGCCATCGTTCCCAAGCAGCACGTCGAGGTCGCCGTCGCCGTCCACGTCCGCAGCCGCGATGGAGCGCGTGTCCGCGCTGCCGCCGGGCAGCTCGATGCTCGTCGGGAAGGTGCCGTCGCCCGCGTTGAGCAGCACGCGGCTTGGACTGCCATAGTTCCCAAGCAGCACGTCGAGGTCGCCGTCGCCGTCCACGTCCGCCGCCGCGATCGACCACGTGTTTGCGCTGCCACTGGGCAGCTCAAAGCTCGTCGGGAAGGTGCCGTCGCCCGCGTTGAGCAGCACTCGGCTGGGACTGACCGAATTCCCAAGCAGCACGTCGAGGTGGCCGTCGCCGTCGACGTCCGCCGCTGCAATCGAACCCGTTGACGCGCTGCCGCCTGACAGGACGGAGCTGCGAAACTGGATGACAGCCTCACTGGAGCCCAGTAGCTCTCCTCCAGTCCTCGCCATTGGCTTGGGCAGGCGCAGGCATCCGGTCTCGTTGCTCAAGTGGCACGCCGGCGGCGAGAGCGATGCTCTGGTTCCTGGTGCGGGCTTCGCCCGGGCGGGCCTGGGCATGGCGACGCAGCCCACTCGCCCTGGTGCCGAGCAGTTGGGCGGTGCGAACGCCGTCGGGTGGCCGCCAGGCTGGAGGTCATGCGCATAGTCCCGAGGGGGAGGGTACCGCCGGCGAAGAGTTACGTTCCGTGCCTCGAGAGCCCAGCCAGGCTGAGCCGGTCTGGGCGGCTGCGCTGGCGGGCGCGATGGTGGCGAGGGCGGAGATGGCGGTGGTGATGGCGGAGGCGGCTGGGGCGGTGGCGAGGGTGGTGGTAGCGACGGGGGTGGCTCGGGTGACGGTGATGTCTGTGCGCCGGCGAAGCCCACTACCAGGGTGAGGAAGAGCACGCCGACGAGCCGAGGCGCGGACCCAAAGCGGCCCGCAGAGCAGCGCCAAGCAGAGGGTCGGCACGAGGGAGAGGTAGCGCTGATGGCACGACGGCCCTCGGGCGGCGGCGGCCCCGGGATGGAGGCGAGGGCCGAGGCGCCAAGGTGCTCCGGAAAGGCCTGGACGGCACCGTACAGTACCGCGCAGAGCAGACCGAGCATCGCCAGCATGCTGGGAAGAGGAGCCGGGGCCGTCGTGGACGAGCGCGCCTGCGGCATGGAATCCGAAACCATCTCGTGCGCCGCCTCCGCGATGTCGATGGTCTTCTTTGCCTTGAAGGCATCGGTCTCAGGCAGCCCGCCCAGATAGCTGATGATCGAGACCATCAGCGTCGTCTGGATGTCATCGAGCGTCGGGTCCACCTTCGCGCCCGTCGACGTCATGTTGGAGAGCGACTTGGCCGCGACGGGCGCCTTGAGGGTTTCGAGAGAGCCGCGCGTGCAGGCCTGCGCCGCGTCGAACGTCGTCGTGGAGAAGGTGTCGACGAGCTGGGCGGTCTCGGCAGCCACTTGCACATTGGTCAGAGAATAGCCGTGGGAAGAGACCCTGTTGACAGTGATGAAGTCGTAGTCGTCCTCGGTGGCAAACTCGTTGGAGGCAAACTCGGTGGCGCAGTCACAATCCGAGGCATACCCAGGAGCACCGATGCACGTGTTCGCGAACTGCTGCGCATCGGCGAAGCTCACCATCAAGAGGAGGAGGATGCGGGCGAGCCGAGGCGCGGCCCCGAAGCGGCCCACCGAGCTGCGCCAAGCAGAGTCATGATCTGGCGTGGTTAAGCTCACCATCAGGGCGACGAAGAGGTTGCGGACCCACGAGGGGGGAGAGGGGTGCAGCACCGACGGCGAAGGAGGGAGGCCTCTCGCACGTTACAGGACCATTTTGGCCCGTGTGAACGTTCGTGTGAACCCGGGTTTTTCTGAACGAAAACCTCACTGCCGCTCCCCCCCCCCGCTCCCGGAGCGGCGCCTTAGGAAATTAAATTCCGAAAGTCTAGCACGAGCCAAGAGACAATTGCAGATTCCAAGTTTTGAGTGCCGATTGCATGTGGCCGATTGGCCGATTGACGAACAGTGAAATACACAGTCTTTTTTGGAGGAGTTCATCATGCTTGGCGGCCAAATAGCGGCTACATGTACATGTATTGCTATTTATTACATGTAGTGGCCCTACTATTACAGTATTATTAGTGGCCCTGCGCGACGTAGAAGCCCTCCTCCTCCTGGAGGCTGGAGCAGCTGCACGATCGCCCCAACGGTCCTACCGGTCAGGTCGGCCTCGGCTGTGGGCGCCGCAATCTTGGCCAGCAGCAGCTTATCGAGCTCGACCCGCAGCTGACGAAACACGGAAACAGGACGGCCACGCGCGGCGGCGCCTCAAACTCCATCCAACCATCGATGGTGATCGTCTGCTCCGCGTGGCGCACCTGACGGGGGGATTGTTTGGGCTTCGTCGTGAGCGCTTGCATGCGGGGACATGGAGCGGGGCATGAGCGGGCATGCCGGGCAATGGCATTGACGATCAACCTTGAGCTCGCCTCCAAATAAGAGGAGCGGGTAGGGCATCACCATTGACGAATCTCGCAGGTACACGCGCCCGGTGCGCACCTATGTCCGTAGAAGCACGTGCCAAGATCAGAGGCTCATCACAGGCTCATCAGAGGGTCATCAGAAGGTAATCAGAGGCTCATATGTGGGAAACGTGTTTACGTGTTCTGCGGACTGACATTCCCACACTCTCGTGGACCCTTCTGCTTTGATCTTACCATCCATTCACATTCACACGAGCGTTTGTCGGAGCTGACCCCGATGCTGGCCGATGCCGGTGTCGAGCTCGCGGCAAGCCCGAGCTCCCTTGGCACCATTTGGCCGCCGCGTCCGGTGAGCGTCATTTTGATCATTGGAGCAGACGGGTGTGGCAGCGAAGCTCTCACCTTGGCCTTGGGCCGGCAGCTCGGCGTCGTGCTGCCCAAGCCTCCTCACAGTGCAGCAAGCGGCGCGAGGCCGCTCCTCGGCACCGAGTTCGTCTCTGCAGAGGATCGATACACGCGCGGCTGGGCCTGGTACATGGCCCACTACGTGCTCAACGCGAGCGTTCGCGCCATCGTCGACGGCAGCCCGGGCTACCTCTCCGCACCGTATGCCGCCGCACGGCTTAACTCCGTGCTGGCGAGGCCAAGCAGCCACCGGATCGTGGCTGTGCTGCGTGATCCCGTCGAGCAGGCGTGGGTGCGCTGGCGCGCGCTGCTGGCGATGCCGCATGAGCGCGACGACGACGAGGGTGCCTTTCTCGTCCCTTACCTCTCGCCTCGCAACTTTACTCAAAAGGTGACGCGCGAGGCGTCGGCGCTCCGGCGCTGCCTGAGCGGTCGCCTCGTCGAGCGCCATGGTGAGCGCCAAGGCGGCAGCGGAGGCGGCGGCGGCGGCAGGAGCAGAAGCGGCGCGAGAGGCGGTGGCGTACACAGCGGACGCAGCAGCAGCAGCAGCAGCAGCAGCAGCGGCAGCAGCGGCATGAGCACGACGTACATCAGTTCCGAAACCTGGCAGCGCTGCCTTGCAGTTGCATGCGGCTGGTCGGGCTGCGTGCTCGGCGGCGCCATGTATGGACCGCAACTGCGCACATGGCGGCAGGCGTATGGCGCGGGCCAGGTGCGAGTCGCTTGATTGCCACTGATTGCCTTTGATTACCACTGATGACCTCCCTTGATGGCGCGGGCCAGGTGCGAGTCGCTTGATTGCCACTGATGACCATTGATTACCACTGATGACCTCCCTTGATGGCGCGGGCCAGGTGCGAGTCGCTTGATTGCCACTGAGGGCCATTGATTACCACTGATGACCTCCCTTGACGGCGTGGGCCAGGTGCGAGTCGCTTGATTGCCATAGATGGCCATTGATTGCCACTGATGACCTCCCTTGACGGCGCGGGCCAGGTGCTCATCATGACGCTGAACCAGCTCGTCGAGGCGCCCAGCACGGCGCTGCGAGGGCTCCTCGAGTGGACGGGCCTCGCCCAACACGGCGCCCAGAATGGCGCCCAACACGGCGCTTTCGCCGAGGCATCGGCTCTCCTCGCGACACACGCCCGGCTTGCCGTGCATGCAGGTAGAGACGTACCAACCGACGCCGCCTGCATGCGCGCCTCTGACGGCCACTGATTGCGTGCCTCATCAGGTAGAGACGTACCAACCGATGCCGACGCGATCCTTCGTCCCTTTTACGCGCCCTTTGCCGCGAGCGTGAGGCGCGAGCTTCGGCTGCTGCGACAGCCGGTGCGGTCGGCGCGTGAGGACCCTTGGCTGTGGGCGGATGAAGGGGTGCCCATCACGGCGCGCCGGGAGCCTTGGGCGGATGAAGGGGTGCCCATCACGGCGCGTCGGGACCCTTGGGCGGATGAAGGGATGCCCATCACGGCGCGTGAGGACCCTTGGGTGGGGGTGCCCTCGACGGCGGTGACGAGGGCAGCAGCGGCAGCGACGGCGACGGCGACAGCCATCGGGAACAGGCCACCGCCCGACACGACGCCGCCCGACACGACGCCGCCCGACACAACGCCGCCCGACACGGCGCCACCCGACACGACGCCGCCCGACACGACGCTACCATCCGTCTTCCTCCTCGGCGGCGAGAAATGCGGCTCGACGTCCCTCGCCTTCGCCCTCTCCCGCCACCCACAGGTGCTTCGTCGCTTGAATGGGCATGGGCTTCGTCATTTGAGTGGCATGGGATTCGTCACTTGATTGGCATGGGATTCCCAAACGGCCTTGTCTCGTGATCCCATCTGCTTTGGGATGGCTACTTGATGACTACTCAGTGGCTTCTTGGTGGCTACCTGATCACCATTTGAAAGGCCATTTACCCCCCCTCTCCCCCCTATCTCCCCC
>JWZX01003090.1:0-70803 GCA_001275005.1 Chrysochromulina tobinii | reverse complement strand
AAGCTCAGAACCTTCTCCGTCCCATACGGTGTGGCCAGACCCTCCGTACGCAGCGCCTGCCGTACCTCCGCCTCGAGCCCATACACCATGTCCTGCAGCATCTTCTTGCGCTTGCCGATCACCTGCTCGATGGTGAGCGACTTCAGGTTGACGCTCAGCTTCACCTCGACGATGAGCATCGGGCCCTCGACGCGCGAGCCGCTCACCTCGAGCCCCGTGAGCGGGTTGAAGAGGATCTCCTTTTCGAACGGGTACTGGGAGAGGAAGGAGATGTCGGCGCCGCGGTCGATCATGCCTTGCTGGATCTCGAAGATTAGAGGAGCGGCTTTTCCGCTTGTTGCAATCTTGGACGCCTCCTCACGCTTCAAAGTTGTCGACAGGAACGCACCGTCGATGCCGCCGCGCACGCCGTGCTTGTTGGGCGTCCAGAACTGATCGGGGAGCACGAAGTCGTGGACGCCGCGGTACACCGTCGACGCCTTGGTTAGCTTGCTCAGCTTGACGACCACCGAGTTGATTGCATGCAGCGTCGTCGTGTACTTGTTGATGCGTTTCACCACCTCCTCGTACGCAGCGCGCGTGTATTCGCGCAGCGCCACCTCGTCCGCCGCCGTCGGTTTGCGCGCGCCAAACGACGGTTTCTCTGCTAGGCGCTTTGCCTTGGCCTCCTCGGCAGCTTTCGCGTGCAATGCCGCGTCCTCCGCGGAGCAGCACAGCCGCACCATCTCGCAGCGCAGGTAAAGGACCGGGCTGTCGAGCCCGCGCAGCACTGCATTGTACTTGACAAAGAGTGGCCCTGTGTACAGCCGTGCGCCGAACGCCTCCTCGAGCGTGAGCGCCGGCTCGCCCTGCGCTTGCAACCGCACACCGCGCTCGGCGACGCGCCACCTGAGCTTGGGGATGGACATCGGCGCGCGCCGGGGCTTCCGGTGCTCGGGCGCAACGATCTCAATGCGCACTCCAACGGGCTCCGATTTGCTACTGTCAGGCTTTAGTGTGAGCACGAGCTTCGGCACGAGCTTCGCCTCGACGGGCCACTTGTCGTGCGGGCGGCTCTCGGGTTCGGCCACAAAGGCCCACTCGGTCGCCGAAGTGGTCGTGGTGCCATAGTTCTCCGCCGTGAACACGAGGTGCGAGTCGCGCTGCTTGGTGTGCTCCGCGGCCATGGCGTCGCGCACACGCGGCAGCGGCGCGCCCACCATTGCTTCCAGCCCGCCAAAGAAGGTGTTCAGGTCGCCGTATGTCAGCAGCGGGGCACCGTCCTGCAGAAACTTGTCGTGCAACTGCATGGCCGTCGGCGCGGCGCCCGTGGCAAGCTTTTTGAGCGAGGACGAGAGACAACCGATGAGGGCGTCGATGCCCAAGGTCAGGCGCCTCCTGAGCTCCTCCTCCAGGTCCGACCGGCCCGCGAGCGATTTCAGCGCACCGAGCTCGTTCGGGCAGCCGACCTCGACAAGCTGCGCCGCGAGCAGCTCCGGGATGCCGAGCGTCCCGATGAATCCGGCGGCGGTCCACGACTCCGTAAGTCGGGTCGGCGTAGATCGCGCGCGTCTCGCAATCGGGCGCGACATTGTTCGAGATGGACAAAGCGAGCGAGCCGCGCGAGTTGCCGCGCGCTGCGCTTGCATTCGTGCTCAGGCGCAATTACATCCCTCATCAGGGGCGCCTCCCAGGCGCCGCAGCAGGCCCCCCGCTCTGTGGGGAAATGCAAAGGCCTGATTCGTGCTGAAAAAGTCAAGATGCTTGAGAGTGTGCTGCTGATGCTGTTCAACACAACGCGCGCACACGCTCCGGACCCCCAAGCACAAGAGTCACTGTCTCTATGGACGGAGTTGTGGCCGACACAGCCCGTGCTAACACACCCGTATTAACACAGGCCGTTAATCGGCGAAGCATGGGGGAAGAGAGCGCGCGCGCCGGGCTTGCATCTGCGCCAGACCGGTGCCCCTCCTCCCCCGAATGAGAGTGTTTCGATTGATAAGTGCCTGCTTCCTCTTCTTCTTCTTACTGAGGGGAATTCACAATCTGTTGGTACTGTAGGTTTGGGGTCCCCCCAAAAGCGAGCGTTCCCGTACACGCAATTCGCGAGCATTTGCGATGGCGCCCTCGACTTGCGAGCGCCGCCCGTCGCCACACTCCTCAGCAGCTCGCACTCCGGTGCTCGGTACCTGCAGGCATGACCGGGCTGCAGCCGGAGGACATTGCGAAGAGGGACCAAGGTCTTTGGACCAGAAAGAAGGCGCCCATCGGATTCGATGATTCGATCGAGTACGTGAGGAAGGTCAAGACTCGCTTCGCCAAGGAGCCCGAGACGTACAAAGCCTTCCTCGAGATCCTGCACACGTACCAAAAGGAGCAGAAGACCGTCAAGGAGGTGAAAGAGCAGGTTTCGCAACTCCTCGAGCACCACGGCGACCTCACTCTCGGCTTCAATCGTTTCCTGCCGCCCGGCTATCTCATGGCTCGCTGGCGGATGGTCAGTAATGTGATCGGCCCTTTGATGCTCGCCTGGCGGCGGGCGGCCGACCGCGCGTACGCCCCGGGCGGCGTCGGCTTCGATGCGTGTCGCGAGGAGTTCGCCGTGCTTGCGGGGATCAAGCTCACCAAAGAGGTGCGAGGTGAGTTCTCAGCGTAACGACGGACACAGCTGGGCGACGAATTGGGGGTCGTGTTGTGCGTGAGGAGGGCGGCCTCGGCTTAAGGCTGTGGGTAGGCGTACCTCGCGCAGGTTCGACTCGCGTGGTGATGTGTTGTGAAGCCCGTTGTGAAGTGCAGGGGTGATGTGTTGTGTGTAAACGTTAACACGACAGACGCGACAACCGGTGCTGCAGCACTGTTACTGCCCGCTCAGAATACACACACCTTACATGACCCCATATGAGACGCGGAGCATGCGCGCGCTGGCGGCGTTGAGGATGGTTTGGGCGTCGGCGGCTTGGAGTGTTGAAGGCACGCTGATGGCTGATCGTGACATGTCGTGATGGTGTGAATGGATGGTGCAAAGTTACTTCGTGGCAGTGTTTCGTGTGGTAGTGGCCGTTCGGTGCGCGCCGCGCGCGCGCGCTTGCGCATGTCGTTCTGAGCTGACCTTTCGCTTTCACAGCCAATGCGTCTCCACCGCTCGCGTGCCGTAGCCAGCCGTTTCGAGCTTCGCCGCGACAGCGCGCGATGGCGGTTGTCGGCGTGCTGAGGGCCGCGCTCCGGCGCGGCGCGAGGCCGTGTTCCGGCTCTCCTCGTCTCTTACGCTAGTCGCGGCTGCGTTCGCGCGAGGCCCGTGCGCTTTTTGCCATCATGTGCGCGTGCGTGCGCTTGGTGCCATCATGTGCGCGTGGCATTGCTTGCAAACCTTGATGTTGCCGTCAATCGGATCACCGTTCTCCGTCACCGCGTGCGCTTTGCAGGCGTGACGACAGCACGTGGAGCATCCCGCAACGGGCGCCATCTCGCCCGGCTTTTCATCGTACGCTTCAACATGCTACAGAACCTAACTTCACATTCGTACACGGTCTCCGGCACCGCTGTTCTGGCGGTTTCGTGATCGTGATCGCATCTCTGTTAACCGCCGCCACCGTCGCCGCCGCCACCGCCACCGCTGCCATCGCCGCCTCCGCCTCCGCCCAGAACCAAAACGCAACAGAGTCCGCGCGAGCCGCCGTCTGCGCCATGTGCGAACTGATATGCTGGTTCAGTTACGACATATCGGTACTAGTTAGAGTTAAGACATACGCCAAGGTACGCACTGTACGGCGAGGCCCGGTACGAAATATGCGAACCCACTCAGCCGTACCGCGGACTCAGACGCTGTATTCTAATACTGCAACCGATACAGATGCATCCGTGATCCGACACCAGGAGTCCAGGACAACTGCACACTGCTGTAGAGCTGGAGACGAGTCGTGAACCTGACGACACTCGGCGACAGAAATGCATGACACTGATTGCAAACTGGTGGATGGGCACCTTCAGAAGCGAAAACTGTCGATTCAATCTGCGAAGCCTGAGCCAGAACGCGCTGGTAAGGGCACGCGGAGGACCCTCCGCTCGCTCTCACTCCGCAGCACGCCCGAGCTGCCACGGCGTATCGGCACGGCCGAGCGTGCAGCACGCTACGCGTGCACGCCAAGCTAGCGATGGCTTCCTGCCCTGATGGTAGCCTCGAAATCTGGCCTGTGACAGGCAGCACAGTCACGTCGGGCACGAGCGGTCACGGTGAGGAGGCCCATAGGATAGGAAAAGGTGCGAGGAGCATGCGTGGCAGCGCGGCGTGGCAGCAATACCTAAAGGAAAACCACGCGCGCCTCGTCCTCGGCGCGCCGAGCAGCCCTAGGCTGATCTTCCATCTCTGTCAACAGCAGTCTCTGTGATTGAAGAGTTACGGTGGCCGCACGGTGGCCATGGTGACTGCGCGCGCGCGCGCCGGCTATGGCGCGCGTCGGTGGGCCCGCGGCCGGCTGGGGCGCGCGCCGGCGGGGCGATTTGCTTCGTCGCAGCGCCACCAGAGGCGCTGTCGCTTCGAAGCCTCTTCGGGCATGAAAAGGAGGGTGCTCCGACACGCGAGCGGAAGAGCCGGAGGAGCAGTCCTCCAGCGACGATGACGTAGATTTGTTGTCTATAGTCAGCAAGCAAAGCGCCGTTCTGTGCGTTTCGTGAAATGCGATTCAAAGTCGAACGCGTATTTGCCACACTCGGTGAACAGTTTTACAATACACTGTTCGGAAACCTGATTGCGCTTCCACGTCACCGCTGGACCACGCCGAAGCGAAAGTGGAGCGAAAGGGCGGACGTCTTCCTGCGTGTTCTTCTTCTCCTCGCCGATGTTTTCGCGACGCGGCTTCGCCGATAGTTTCCGCGTGCACTCGGTGTCGCTGCTCGCCGCGGAGACCCACCGCGACCCCACGAGGCTTGAGTACTCCGACAAGATCATCCTGCCGCCATCGTGCCTTGAGAAGCTTGCGCACCTTGAGGTGCAGTACCCGCTCATGTTCGAGCTCACCAATCCGCGCTACGTTCAGCGCCGGCTGCACTGCGGGGTGCTCGAGTTCATCGCACAGGAGGGCATGGTCTACCTCCCATATTGGATGATGGAAAACATGCACCTCAACGAGGGTGACATTGTGCACCTCAAATCAGCATCGCTCCAGAAGGGGCGCTTCGTCAAGCTCCAGCCACAGACGACCGACTTCATCAAGGTCTCCAACCCCAAAGCCGTGCTCGAGCAATCGCTGCGCCACTTTTCGGCCCTCACCAAGGGCGAGACCTTCCGCATCCTGTACAACAAGAAGAAGTATGACATCGGCGTGGTCGAGGTGCGGCCCGAGGGCGCACCCTTCGCGCCCGGCGCGCCCGAGGCCGTGTGCATCATCGAGGCCGACGTGGAGGTCGACTTCGACGCGCCCGCGGACTATGTCGAACCGCCGCGCGTGTCGCCGCAGTCCGCCTCGCCGCTCTCGACGTCGCCGCTTACCAAGAGCCCGCTCATGGGCCCTGCGCTCGGCGCCCCTGTGCTCGACGGCAACTCTTCCGACGAGGAGATGGCTGACGCGAAGCCCTTCACGGGCTCGGGCTTCCGCCTCGACGGCAAACCGATCAAGGCGCCCAAGGCCAATGCCAATTCGTCCCTCCTGCATGGCAACAGCGGCGCCGTCTCCGTGGGCATCAACCTCGGCGCCGGCCAGACGCTAGGCGGCGGGCGGACGCTCGGCGGCGGCCAGACGCTTGGCGGCGGCCAGGCGCTTGGCGGCGGCGCCGGCCAGACGCTCGGCGGCGGCGCCGGCCAGACGCTCGGCGGCGGCGGCCAGACGCTAGGCGGCGGCGCCTCTGCAGGGCTGGGCAGCGGCTCCAGCTTTGGCCCGCCGCCAGATGGCTTCCGCCGGCTGGGGTTGGCAGCGAAGGAAGCGCCCAAAGGTGAGGACTACTGGGCCAGCTTGTCCGGGGGCAACAAGCTGCGCTGAGCGGCAGCGCGCCAGCTTCATGCGCCTCACCTGAGGGCGCCCTGTGGCCGTTGCAGTGCCTGGTGCGGTGCCTTCGCTCTGTTGTTCGAGGGCTCACGCGGAGCCGCCATGCGGCAATGCGCGCGCGCGACTGAGTCACTCGAGACTTAACCTTCCCCCTCTGTGTTGCTGCCCTGGATTGCCACACGCAGTGTATGCTCCTATGCAGCTGAGGTGCGAGGCGAGAAAAATGGTTTTGATTTTTCACTATATGTCGAGTTCGTTCGGGACACCGCCCCCGCGCGCCGGTCCGTGGGCCGCGTGCCCGTGCGCGGGTCGGCCCCAGCCTCACTGCCCCAGGCGCGCACAGGTCTCAGGTGCTCCCAGGCGAGCGTATGTTGGGCCCGCCCGAGCTGTGGCCTGTGCGGCACTATGCGGCACCACAAGCGGTTGTTAAGCCTGCTTCACTTCCAGCATCTCGCTGTGCCGTAGCAGCATCGCAAGTGCTACAGCGATCGCAGCGAATGCGAAGAGTAGCTTGTGCGCAACGGAGCCAGCAGCTGTGTCCAACTGAAGCCCCACGTGTGCGTGCTCGCCCGGCAAGATAATGTCGAGGACGCCGTCGCCTGTGAAGTCAGCCAGCACCGGCGGAGCGTTCGTCATCTGCGGCAGCTTTACGCTCGCGAGCACCTTGCCAGCCGTTGTGAGGACGACTGCGGCGGAGCTCCCTACGGCGAGTATGAAGACTTCGCCGCTCTCGGCACTGGGCTGCAGGAGTGTGAGAGAGGGCAGCAGCTGCGCGCCCGACCACGCGCCGCCCTGGGCGCCACCCGAAAGGTCGGCGGCCGGTTCCGTGTGCTCGTCGCGCCACGACGCGTCCGTTCGCACCGTCCAACTTTCGCGCCCATCTGCATGAACCGAGGCTACCCGGCCGTCGGACGTCAGGAAGACGACGTCGAGGATGGAGGAACGGCCCTCGGGGCCGGCTCTTGGCACCAGCAACGGCGCGCTCACTCCGATTGTGGGCACGCCGTGCGCAGGCTGCTGGTGGCGCCGCCCTCTAGGTACCCTCACGGCCTGTCCGATGGAGACGTTCCAGAGCGCCTCACGCACCGGAAGCCCCGAGGTGGCGAGTCCCGCTGCGTGGGCTCCGGTGCGCACCAGCCTCTCGTGGGGTGAGGCCTCCTCGAGGGAGTAGGTCGAGGAAAAGGAGGTTGGTGCACGCGATGCGAGCGCAGTGATGTGATCAATCGAACCGTCGCCATTCACGTCGGCGTGCACTGAGGGGCCCGCACTCGAGTAAAGGGGCAGTTGCGTGAGGGTTCGCCCCGTGTACAAGTGCAGCACTTCGAGCCCATGCCGACGGCGCGCAATGACCACGTTGGGGACGACGGCGGCCTCGCCAACGCTGCCGAAGCGGGAGGCGCCATCTAGACCGTCTCTGCCACTGCTGCTCACACCACGCGCGATGCGTGAGGAGGTGAGCTCCGCCGCCCCCGAGGCCGCCTTCGCAGCACTCGACTTCGCTCGTTCTCGGCGCGCCTCGTGTCCAAGCCGGCGCGCGCGCTGGAAGCTAGCGAGGTGGAGCGCCGTATCATGCGGATGACGCCACCTGTGCGGCAGCTGTGCGAGCACCGAGTCGCTGAAGACGCGCCACGGCCGCTCGCCATCATGCCGGCCGTCGATGCCGCCGCCACCGCCGCCGATGGCGTCCAAGTCGAGCCGATAGTCCATCTGGGGCGTCAGCGCCTCGTCACCGTGCAGCTCGTTGTGGAAGTCGCGCGCCGTGTGCTGCCAGCGCAGCGCGCCGCTGCCGCCCTCAAGCGCCAAGTAATCAAAGTGGTGCACCCACTCGGCTGTGCCCGCAGCTGGCACGGGCGCGCTACTGGGTGCAGTAGGAACGTGCTGCGGCGGCTCATCGTCGGCGCGGCTGCGCGGCTGCACGCGCGGCTGCGCGTGCCCGGCTACGAGCACAGCCCCTACATCCCCCGTGTATATGGGATGCGGCACCACGGCAACAGTAACCTCGCCCGCCGAGGCGGCCGCTGCGCCAGCGCTAGTGCGCCCGATGGAGTGTTCCCACAGTGGTCGCAGCTCGTGGTCAAACGCGAGGACAGTCCTATCCTCGGTGACCGCGACCACGATCTGGCGTCGCCGGCCACTCGCGTCTGCGCTAGAGCGCAGCACGCCCGTGCACAGCGCCATCGACCGGCGACCGGCGGCCAAGCCTGTATGGGTGCGAAGGCTCACCGAGCGCACCACCGGTAGGCGGCGCCAAGAGGCGAGCCCGAGCACACCGTCGCCAACAGCTTCGGGTCGTGCCGCGCCCTCGACTGCCGAAAGCAGCAAAAGGCGACCGTCAGTCGTGGCCATGACCACTTCGGGTGTGCCATCGCCGTCAAGATCGGCCACCACTGGTGGCGACATGGAAATATGGGCGTCCGCGAAAGCAGCACGGGCGCTTGAGGGGTCATCCGATGAGGCGGCGATGAAGGAGGGACGCAGCATCACGCCCCCAGAGTTTGTTAATGATAATATCACGCAGGCCAGCGCGACCAGCAGCACAAAGACGTCGGCAGAAGGATGAGGCCCCATTTTCACAGCCGAAATCAGAAACTGTCCCTCCTCGTCCCTCCTCACACATTCCAGCGACGGCCCTACCATGTTCAAGAAGGGGGCCGAGTAATAACAGCTGTTTCACGCCTCCTGTCCTGTCGCAGGACACGGTCCTTCCTTAGTGTCCGTAGCCACGTGACTGTGGAGGGCCTGGAATACGAAGGGTGGACGATGTTTTACTCCTACCAACGCGTGCGCGGCCTGTTGGCCGCGGTCGCCGCTATCGAATCAGCCCGCGTGGCGAGTGCTGCTCAGTGCACGGTCCCAAGCACACTAATTGACTTCACATCGCCCCTGAGCGCGAGTGACTGGCAAGCGCGAGACGATCGTGTCATGGGCGGAACTTCCCTCTCGCAAGTCGTCTTTCGCGACGGCTCAACGTTCTTTGAGGGGGATCTTGTTGTGCAAGGCGGCGGCTTTGCAAGCGTGCGCTGCATGCGACCGCTTTCTTTGCCGCACGACGCGGTCGCGCTCAGCTTGCGGGCGAAAAGCGACGGCCGGCTGGGCTACAAGCTCACCCTCCAAAGCGCTGCAGGGCCCCAGGGTGTCTCGTATCAAGTCGCGCTGCCGCTCACCACGCCCGGGCGCGTTGAGGATTGTCGACTGCCTCTCGACGCGTTCCGTCCAACGTTTCGCGGCCGACCGATGCCCGAGGCGCCACCGCTTCGGGCGGCCGACGTGCGCGGCGTGGGTCTCATGCTCTCGCGATATGAGGCGGAGGGCGGCGGCGGGGCCAAGATGGCGATTCCCCCGGGACCATTTAGACTCGAGCTGCGCAGGCTGGGCGTCGCAGATGAGTGACGGGTGACTTAAGTAATTTTGTTGGGCCTGAAAATAGTTTTTATGACGATGAAAAAAAGCTGTCGATCCGAGGTGTGAAACCACCAGGACAGGGTGGTGGTTTCACTTCTTCACCTCCCTCAGCGAGCTTGCGTCTCTTTCTTGGCTCGACGTCTCACTCCCGTCCTAATGCTGGCCCGCCTACTCTGCTTGCTCGCGTGCCTGAGCGTGGCGGCTGGCTTCGTCGCGACACCGCTTGTCAGCGCTTCGCAGCTCCAGCAGAGCCGGGTGGCCACGCAGCAGATCGTAATGGCCGCGCCCACCAAGCCGATGAAGGTCAACGAGCGCAACCGCATCGCCAACAAGGCACACAAAAGCGAGATGCGCACGCGCGTGAAGCGGGTGAGCGCTGCTTCAAGGGCCAGCGCGGCTTCTGGCGTCACTGAATGCCTGGCGCGAATCTCTTCAGCTAACGCTCCTGACTTCCCTCCGCTGCCGCTCGCAGGTGCAGGAATCCCTCGAGGTGGGCGACTATGCCAGCTCAAGCTCGCTGCTCTCCAAGGCGTTTGCTATCCTTGACAAGAACGTTAAGCGTGGCATTCTACACAAGAACACAGCGGCGCGCAAGAAGTCGCAGCTTCACCTGAAGGTGAAAAAGCTGGAGGGCGCGGCAGCAGCGACGTCGGCGGCGCCATCACAGTAGAGGTAACCGGCGAATGCGTGTCCATTCGTCCCCGCGGACAGCCGCTCTAGAGAGCTCGCCGCTCTGGGCTACGCCCCACGCCCGTCGTGCCGTGGAGCGCGCAGTCAGACCCGACCGTCCATCGGTCAGTTTACGTTCAAAGACACTGCGTACAAACCCATTATGCGCGCGCGCGGGTGTATGTATTCTCTCCGCATACCTGGCGGCAAGGCTCCGGCTTGAATTTCTATTGTAGATACTCTTCTCTGAGCTGACCACCGTCGAGACCACCGCTCCGCGTTGCCCGGGCGGGGAGACGGCAGACGCGCGCGGCGCACCCGGGCGTGTACGACCCGCGCGCGCGGCGACGCGGTTCGTCCGACGCACCCGCCGTCGCTCGGTCGGTCGGTGTCGTCGCTCCGTGGACGAGACAGTTCTATTGACGGATCGTTGGATGCTGGGGCCAAGCGGACTAACCGCTTTGCGCTTACGGAGACTACGGGACCGGCGTCCGGCGACCGCGCCCGCGGCCCGCCGAGGCCCGGCCCGGCGAAGCCCTCGAGGAAAGCCCCGGGGCCGACCCGGGGCCGCCAGCCCGTCCCCGCTCGAGTACGCGCTCGAGGACCGCTCGGAAACGGTCGAAAACCAACGAAAGCCTTCGAAACAGCCGACGAAGTACACGAAGCAATAAGCAACGCTATACGCGATTCGTATAAAAAACGAAAATCTGTATATCTCGAGAGTCTGTAATCTCTCTCGCGTCGTAAAACAATGTGTACCTCCGTTGCACGCACGCTGTCGACACGCGAAACATCTGTGGCTACTGTGAACGGTCTCGCGGACGGACGCAGCGTCGGAGCGGGGGCGAGAACACCGCCGACCGCGCGTGCGGCGGCCGCGCGCGAAAAGGCGTGCCCTGTGCCGTGGAGTACGCGCCACGAATCAGGGCTCCAGGGGCCCGCGCATGCCGGCCCTCGCTTCTGGCTCGAGGCTGCACCGAAGACCCGATGCGCGAGCGGGGCGGGGCGCGAGGAGTCCTCCGCCTCTTGCAGCGGGTCGCACTTGACTTCGTCAGTAGAGATCGTCAATGGAGTTCGTCAATGGGCCACCCGCGTTCTATCTAACAGCACCTGCTGCTACTGCTGCTGGCTGGCGGCTCGTCGTCTATCAGCACCATCGCCGCGCCGCGTGACCTGCGCGTCGACGCGGGCCCACTGCCCAGCGCAGGCGAGCCCAGTTTCTCCTCACGCGATGCCAGCAGCCGCTTGCCCATGGACGAGAACAGCTCGTCGAGGCCGCGGTTCTGCTTCGCCGAAGTCTCAGCATAGTGCGCGCCGACCGAGTCGGCGTACTCTGCGGCCTCCTGCCGGCTCACCACACGCTGCCGCTCCAGGTCGCTTTTGTTGCCTGCGATCGAGAGCTGGATGCTGTCTCCTACCATCTTGCGCAACTCACGCACCCAGACCTGTATCCTCTTGAAGGAGTCGGTGTCGGTGATGTCATACACGAGCAGCGCCGCGTCGGCGTCACGGTAGTAGATGGGCCCGAGGGCGTGGAAGCGCTCCTGGCCAGCAGTGTCCCAGATGACCAAGTTGACCGTTTTGTCGCCCAGTCGCAGCGCTCGCTCGAGGCAGGATGCCTGAATGGTAGGCGGCTGCCCATCGACGAAGGTGTCACGGCAGAAGCGCAGAACCAGGCTCGTCTTCCCGACGCGACCCTCGCCCAGGAGCACGACTTTGTATGATGAAGTCCTTGACGCCATTTTTGCCGCGAGTGTGAACAAGGCAAAGTTTGACAATCCTCGCCGGTGTGTTAGTCCACCGAGCGACGCGACCACTGCGTGGCAGGTTTCGCGTGGTAGTGGCTGGTCGGTACCTTGTGTGTCGATTCAACTGACCCTTTCTCAAAGTTTGACGCTTCGCACGGAAACACTTCACAATGGCACAAAGATAAAAGTACTCGCGCGCTGCTCGCCCACCGCTCGAGACACATGCGCCTACCCGCCCAGACACCCAATCCTCGGGAATCCTCGGCTCGCTCGCGTCGTCGCGCGGCCTCGTCGGTCGCCTCAATGCTGCTGCTGCATGTTCTTCTTCATGAAATTAGTCGTGGGCACCTTGCCCAGCCTCATCGAGATAGAGGGGTCGAGCACGTGGTCGATCGTCGAGTGCGCGACACGCGGAATTTCGTACGGCGGGTGCCCTCCGCGCACCTCGTACGACCACTGCATCTCCTCGGTCAGGATGATGAGCGTGCCGCGCACCGGCTTGCCGTACTCGGCGGGGGTGTACGCGACCGTGAAGAGCGCGCCCGCGGTGCCCGCGCGCGGCAGCACGCCCTGCATCGGGTTGACAGAGAAGACGGAGGCCGAGTCGGCGGAAAAGTACGCTGTGTACGCCGCGTCGTCGTCGAAGGCGTTGCACAGCTTGAACTGCACCTGAGCCGTCTTGTGGATGGGCGCCTCCAGGTAGATGACGTCATCCGGCGCCGGTTCACCCGCCTCGAAGGTCAGGTCGTACCGCCAGCGCCCGCCCGAGTTCTTGCGCACCACGAGCGCCGCTGAGGTGCGCACCGGGCGCAGCGGGCGCCAGTCGACGGCCATCGTGAGGGTCGAGCCCGAGAGAGTGCGCTGGAGCGGCGTGAGAGTGAGCGACGACTCGATGAGCCCAGCCGACTGGGCATCCAGATCGAGCTCGTACGTGAACGGCTCGTCCACGCCCGTGTCTTGCAGCCCGGGCAGCGGGAGCGCGAGCTCGCGAGTGAGCGGCTGGCGCGCGGCCACGTGCAACGCGATCGGCTTGTGCAGCGGGCGCGAAATGGCCTCGCCCACGAGCGGGTAGCGCCAGGTGAGGTGCCTTCCCTTGTAGTCGCCATGCAACACGATGGCCGCGTGCGACTCCGACATGTCGCGGGCCACAAACGAGAAGGGGAACTGCACCGACGTGCCCGGCGCGATCGTCACGCCCGAGGTGCGCCGCGCCAGCAACTCGAAGGGCTGCGTGGCGCCCGGGTCGTCATACGCGTTCATCGACTGCTCGAGCGCAAGGTCGATGACGAGCGGCTGGTCGAATGGGTTTCGCAGGGCGATCGAACCCGACGTCGTGTGCCCGAGGGGCGCCGACGGGCGCGTCACGGGCATGTCGGAAGGCGCGTGGCCCATGCCCTTGGCCCTGTAGAGCCACTCGCCCAGCTTCGGGTGCGTGAGAGCGAGCATCGCGCTCTGCTCCTCGTCGAGCGCCGAGGGCGTGTACGTGAGCGTACAGGTGAGCTCGCCGTAAGGCGGCAGCAGCAGCGCCCCGGCGCCACCAGGCCCGGTCTTCGGCCCTTGGAGTGTGAAGGCTTTGGGGTTGCGCCCCTCGACCCGAAGCTGCAGCGGCAGCTCCTCGCCGACGGGGTTCGAGACGGTCACCTCGTGCGTGGCCGACGCACCCACAGCCGCGCGCAGCTTGGGCAGGTCGACGGGCTCGGTTGGCTCGCCCGTGAGCGTGAGCTCGTACCAGAACTCGCCCGCATGCGGGTTGACGAACGAGATCTGGCCGGTGCTCGTGCCCGCGATGAGCGGCGAGAAGAGGAGCTCGTAGCGCACCTCGGAGTCGCCAGCCACACGCACCGAATCGTCGCCGAGCAGGCCCTCGCCCGTGATGATCACCTGGAACTCGAGCTCGGTGTTCGTCGGGTTCGCAATCGGGATCTCGACCGCGATGACCTTGCGCAGCGGCGCGGAGATGCGCAGATGCTTCTCGCACGGCGGCGGGTCCGAGTGCATCTCGACCGTGTACCACAGGTAGCGCCCGTCCGGCGTCGTGAAGGTGATGGATCCGCGCAGCTCGCCGCCCATCTGCGAGTTCACCGTGAGCATGTACGTGATGCCGTCCTTGGTCGGGTCGCTCCCCTTGGCGCGTTTTGGCACGGACACGCTGGACGGGCCCTGCACATGCAGCAGGTCCGTCTCGATTTTGAGCGTGCACGGCTCGCCGCTGCCCATGACGTTGTACACGGTGAAGGGCACTTGCTTGGGCTTGCGCGCCGCGCACTCGATGACCACGTTGCCCTCGGCGAGCGGCTCCTCTCCGATGCCCTTGAGCGTGAACACGTACTTGTCGCCCGTTGACTGGTTGGTGAGAATGCACTCGCCGGTGGCCTCGGTGATCCAGTCGGGGGTGAAGTCGAGCGGATAGGAGCCCGACTGGCCCGCCGGGATCTTGACGCTCGCAGGTCCGTGGAAGCCCTCGCCCTTGATGGCCGCCGAGATCGTCCAGTCGTCTTGGGTGCCGTTGATGACCGGCAGCTCCTGCCGAAGCGGCATGCGCGCCGGCGTGACGAACTCAAGCGCCGCCTTGACGCCGGGCGCCGCGCACGCCCCCGCCAGATCGTACAGGCGCACGTCGAGTGGCGAGATGAGCAGCAGCTCCGACGTGTACTGACCGGGCTCCTTGGGCACGAAGCGCAGCGGCAGCTTGTTGGCGTCAGCGGACGCAGTCGCTGGTGGCGCACCGGAATCCTTGCCCTTCGGCGTGGCCGCGCCCGAGCCGGCCACCGAGCCGGCCGTGGACTTGTTGCCGCCGCCGCGCCGCTTCTCGTTGTCGACGAGTTCGATCGTCGCCTGGCCCGAGAAGGCGGCGGAACCGTAGGCGAGCTGCAGCTGCACAGGCCCACGGAGCATCGGCTCCTTGCCCCAAATCTGGCCCATGCGCTCCTTTTCGCGCTGCGAACGATCGAGCACCATCTGGCGCGCCTTCTCCACCTGTGGGTTCCGGAAGGGCAGCTGGACCTCGCGACCTGCAGTCGAGTCGGCCTCTGAGGCGAAAGTGAGCGTCTCGAGCGGCAAGGGGAGCGAGACTGTCCCCTTGAGTTGGTACGATAGCTCGCCCACGTTCTCGTCCGAGAAGAGGACGGTCGCTGTGTATTCGCCCAGCTGGAAGGGCAGGAACTGTACCTGCATACTCGCCGTGCCGCGCGCGTCGACAGACACCGTCGACGCGGCGCAAAAGAAGCTGTTCGGCAGCTTCTTCGTCATGGAGTCGACCGCGCTCGCCGCGCCGCCCTTGAGCGAGCCTTCGATGCCCGCAATCTTGGCCGAGCGGGCCGCCGGTGCGGCCGCGGGTGGCTTTCCGCCCTTGTCGCCGCCACCGCCGCCGCCGAGCTTTGGCAGTGCAATCTCGGGGCGAGTCTCCGTGAAGGAGAGCTTGAAGGCGGCGGGCACGTCGAAGGGATTGGTGAGCTTGACTGTGAGCATCTGCGGCTGGTAGAGCTTCGAGGCGGTGCTGAAGTTCTCGAGGGGCAGGCCGATGTCGATGGTGGCCAACAGGTCGAAGACGAGTGTGGACGCGTTGGCGGTGTCCACGCCGTTGCCCTTGGAAAGGAAGATTAAGCGGCCCGTGTGCTGCCCGATGAAGTAGCTGAGCACGTTCACGGGGAACGGCAGCGTTGACTTGCCCTCAATGCGCACCTCCCTGGCGCCCACCTTGAAGCACTGGCGAGGGGCGGGCGGTCCCTCGAGGCGCACCTCGTAAATGATGGGCTTCTTGGCCGGATTGGCAAGCTCGATGGTGCGCGCAAGCGGCTGGTGAATGCCGCCCGTGAAGCCAACCACTGCCTTGGGCACGTAGTGCGGCATGTGCTGGTAGAGGAAGAGCGCAAACAGCGCCATCTCTCGCGGAGAGGCCGCATAGAGCTCGGAGGGCTCGAGCGGCGGCATGCCAGCCGACGCGGCGAATCTCAGCCCAATCCCGGCGAGCGCCTGCACCACGATCCCCAGATTGGCCGCCGCCTGTGCGGGCGAGCACGGGCGCGGGTAGAGGTTGTCAATTGCGGTGCCAATCTCGACGTCCCCGGACGAGGTGAGCGGCGGGTTGTCGGCTTTGATGGTGGCGAGGAAGGGGCAGTGCGAAATGATGATGCGCGCGAAGACGTGGCCGTCTTTGAGCTCTTTGTCGAAGGCGTCGAGAACGCCACCCACCTCATCGAGCGGGTTGCCGCCGCCAAAGGGCAGCTCGGGGCAGACGGCGCTGTGGTACTCGAGCCAGCGCAGTAGCAGCAGCTCCGAGGTCGAGTACAGGAGTGAGGAGGGCAAGGGCACCGGAGGGGCCTCATCTTTCTTGGCGACGATCTTCTTGTCCTTGTTCGTCTCCTTCTTGTCCCTAGCGTCCTGGATGGCTTTGCAAGCGTCGACCGCGGCCTGCGCCCTGTACGCGCTCGAGCCTACCTCTTTCGAGATCGCGCCCGCGGCCTCGGCCATACCGGGCAGCCCGCGGAAGGCCTTGAGCGTCACGCGACCTAGCACGAACGTCCGAATCGCTTGGAAGAGGAGCTCGAGCCACGACTCGCTGTGGAAGACGGCGTGCTCGTCGCGCACCGCCTTGCGCTCCTTGCGCGAGAGAGGCGCGCCGCCACCCACGAGCTTGAGGTACTCGTCGAGAGGAAGGAGCTGCTCCGCCTTGAGCGAGGCGCACATCGCCCCGTGGGCGCGCAGGAACTGGATCATCTGGTCGTACGACTGGACCAGGTGGCGGAGGAGTGCCTTCTCGTTCTTACGGTCCGCAGGCTGCTCGGGCACCGGCACGGACTTGCCCGACACGAGCGCGAGCAGCTCGTACGCCACTGCCCCCTTGTTGGCGGTGAGCATCGCCGGGAAGCTCGCACCGCTGCCCGGTGGTGCGGGCATCGCCATCAGCGCCGACGAGACGTACGCGAGGACGATGGACGCACCGCGCGCAATGCTGGAGGCCGCCTTGGCAAACTGCTCGTGGGTTCGTTTGGGCGGCAAGAAGCACGCCTGCGCAAGCGCGATGCGCTTCTGCTTGGCCTCCTTGGACATGTCGTCGGGCGGCGGCGCAGGCGGCGCGATGGGCACGACGAGCGAGGGCGCCTTGCCCTCCCTGGCAATGACCTCCGAACCGGCTCCTCCTTGGGCTTTCACCGAGTCGAGGTAGGGCTGCACGGTCAGGACTGAGTTGTCCGAGGTGGCAGTCACGGGGAGCGAGAAGCGATTGCCATCGGTATCGATCAAGTCGATGTTGGCGGTGAAGGACGTGGGCTTGTCGGAGGCGAACGAGACAGTGATGAGCACCTTCTTCTTCGAGACGCCCACGAGCTGACCCTCGGGGAACTCAAGCGTCAGAGGCGCGCGCTTGTCGTCGAGCGGCAGCTTGTACTGCACCTGTAGGTTATCGTACCCCTCGTTGATGAGGTACAGCGACGCCTTGGCCGTGTGCCCGAGCGGCACCGTCGGCAGGATGAGCTCCGGCCTGTCGAAGGTGAGGCGCGGCAAGACTGCGTTCGCCATCAGGCGCGGCGTGAGGTACGGCACATTCCCACCGTCGAGGCAAAGCGGCAGCACGACGTCAGCAATGCCCACCGTGGTCGCGGCGAACCCAAAGGTGATGGTAAAGCTCTCGCCCACCTGAAGCGTCCCACTCGGGCAGTCGAGAGAGAAGCCGGACTCGTCAGGGATGACGTTCTCGTCGAGCATCCACTCGACCGGCTTGTCGTCCGTGTTCGTGATCGTAATCTCCTTGGTGTACGGAAACTGCGCCGCGCGCAGGATGCAGTCGCCAAACTTGATCGCGTTCGTCGAGAGCTTGAGCCGCGCCTTGAGTCCCTCGCCGACGACGACCTTGCGCAGCGCGGGCTCGGGAGCGAGCCCGACGGGCATGAGTGGGAGCTCGAGAAGGAGCTCCGATGCGGCCTTGGGCGTGTACCCGAGTTTGAGCGCGAGGGTCGTCTGCGGCTGCACCGTGATCGCGTACAGGCGGCGTTCCTCATGAGCCGCTTCGTTGTATTTCGGCCGCGACGGCGAAGCGACTTCGCCGTCGCCGTCGCCCGTCTCGTCGGCCGACGTGCCCGCCGTGGGCGGCGGCGAGGCGTTGGACGGCTGTGAGATGAGCTGCAGAGGGGATTCCTGCTCGTCGTCGGGCACGATGGTCGTCGCGCGGTCGTCGGCCGCCGCGCGCGCCTCTGCCTCCGCCTCCGCCACCGGGTCGAGCTGCACCTTGACCTCGAGGTCCGCGAACTGCCTGCCCGTGAGGTCGAGATGAAGCAGCGCAGGCACGATGGACGCATTCTTCAGCGTGAGCGGGTGCCACTTGGTCGCACCCGCTACGACGCGCCCGAAGTTGAGCTCATCTTCGAGGACGATCACATCGGGGGCGCGCGCCTCCACGTGCACGGCCAGCTTGATGGGCTTGCCGCAGCGCAGGTCGCACTTGAGCACACCCGCCAGGTCGAGTACACGCTCGCCGCGCGGTGGAATCGCGAGCACCTCGACCGAGACCTCCATCGTTTGGCCCACGCGAACGGCGCCCGCCTGCGGCTTGATCGAGAACCCGGGGGGCGGGTTGTCGAACGTGAACACGGCTGTCGTCTGCCCTTGATTCTTGATGAGGAAGTTCTTCTCCTTCACGATGCCCGCGGGCACCACGCCGAACTCGACGCGCTTGACGGTGAGGCTCGCCTTCGCCTCCGTCACGTCGCCCTTGCAGAAGAGCGTCTTGGACGAGCCTCCCTCGACGATGGCCGTGAGCACGTGCTCGGCCGCACAGCCCAGGTAGGGAGTGAAGATGATCTCGACGGGCAGCGTCTTCTCGGGTGGGATCTCGCCCGTGAGCGATGCGGGCACGAAGGCAGGCCTGCGCCCCGGAGGCATGCTCTCGGGATTCTCCCAGCGGAAGCGTGCCGGGTAGGTGCCATGGTTGGTGATCGCGACGCTCGCAGACATCGAGGGCTCGAGAACGCCGTCGGCGAATCGGAACTGCAGCTCTTCAGTCGAGAAGCTCACCTCGATCGGCTCGACGGTCGCCTTCGCGACGAACCTGAAGGCGTGCGCGCCGTTGATCGTGTAGGTGATCGTGCGCTGGTACTGCGTCGGCTCATCGGACGAGAAAAAGAGGTCGAAGCCGGCGGTGCCGCCGGGCGGGATCACTTGTGGCGGGCACTGTTTGATCTCGTCGCCGAGCTCGATGGCCACGAGGATGTTGACGCGCAGCTCGTTGAGAACCGTGAAGTTGCGCGCGACCTGCGTGTAGACCGAGATGTTGCCAAAGTCGACCGTCTTTGGGCCGCCCGTGATCTGCTTGAGCTCGTCCGCCGAGAGCGTCGCCTTACAGTCGGCCACCTCATCGAGCGACTCGGGCTTGCTCTTGTGCTTCTTGGGCGTGAGCCGAAACGGGTCGAAGAGCGCCGACGGCGGGCCGCTCTTGGCTGTCTCGCCGTCTGTGTACGGGTGGAAGAGGAAGAGCGGCGAGAGGTCCTGCGGCAAGGGTGGCGCGAAGGGCGCGATGCCCGAGTACGGGTCGAGCCCGAGGTCGCATCCGAATTGGAAGGCCTCAGGGTCTGAGTGCATCTTGTTCGCCGCTTGGTGCTGCGCCTTGTTGCGCGCCTCCCGCTGCGCGCGCTGGTTCTTGAGGAACGTGGCGTAGTACTCGCGGTGCTCGTGCTGCGCCTTGAGCGCGGCGGCGGGCAGCTCGAGGCCCGTGTCCATCTGGTCGATGGCGTCGAGCACGGGCTGCTTGGCCATCTGATCGCGGTAGGTGCGCTTCTTGGTGAGCGTGTGGATTGGGGTGAGAGTCGACGAGGCGGTCGTCTGCACCTTGCCGCCCTGGAGGGCCTCGGACATCTCCCACGCGGGCGGGCGCACCCACTTGGCGTTGACGGTGCGCGGAAGGAACGAGCACTGCTCCACGACATTGGGCTCGACCTCAAAGTCTTCCGGCAGCTTGTCAGTGCCGCCCGCGGGCGGGCGGGTCGCGGGTGCGGTGCACTCGCCGTGCAGCTTGATCGTCTGGACGCCGACGCGCCCGCCGAAGCCGAGCAGCTGCAGCGCGCCCACGAGCTTGCCGAGCTGGTGCGGCGCAAAAGAGAGGCACACCTGCATCTCGCCCATTGGCGGCACCGTGCCTTCGAGCGGCTTCGCCGCAAAGTGCGCGGGCGTCGTGAACGAGAAATTGTACGGCAGCTCCTGCTTGTTGGTCAGCGTCAGGAACGCCTCGCGGTGATCGTACATGTCACAGCTGCCGAAGGTGAAGGCACCCTGCGAGAGCGCGACGCGCGGCGCAAGCGCGATGCCCTCAAGGCGCAGCGGCAGCTTCTGCCCCGTCTCGAGGATCTCGAACACGTACGCCTGCGTGAGCTCTGTGACGATCTCCTCCGTCTCGCCCGAGGCAAAGAAGCCCTTAGGGGCCGTGGGCGAGCGGCGCGCCGGGCAAAACGCGAGCGTGAGCTCGAGGCGACCGCCTGCGGGGATGCGCCCCATCATCGGCTCGACGACGAGCGGGCAGGGCACGCTCGGGTCTTCCTCTGGCGGCGGTCCGCCGCTCTCGTCACCCGACGTCTTGGAGACGGCAAAGTTGATCGGCTTGGGGCCGTGGTTGAGGATGAAGGCCTTGCGCGTCGTTTTGAGGCCGCAGTAGAGCCGGCCAAGCTCGCTCTTGGCCAGCGGCGCCTCCTTCACGTCGCGAAGCTCCGCGTTTTGGTGGCGGACATCCGCCGACAGCGCCAGCTCAGTCGGCAGTGGGAAGTACGCCATCTGGCCCTTGATGGCCACCGGCACGATCAGCTCCTGCTTGCCCACCTCGGTTGCGTTCAGCTCGATGGTGTACGTGTGCGAGTCGCCCGGCTTGATGGTCGCCTCGATCGGCGGTTTGATGGAATACATTTCGCTCAGAGCGAGTGGGCCAAGCATGATTTTCCCATCCCGGGTACCTTGGTTGGTCACGACAAGCTTGCGCGTGGGCACCGAGTTGAGCAGCACCACGCCAAAGTCGATGCCTGCGTCGAGGACGAGCTTGGCGGCGGGCAAGGTCGAACGCACCGGAATGGTGAGGTGCTCACCATCCGAGTCGGCACGGCCGACGAGCACGACCATCTCGTTCTCGATGTCCTCAGGCACGTCGCTGTAGAATTGAAGCTCTGCCTGCATGACGAGGCCAGGTGCCAGCTCCACGTCGTTTTGCACCACCAGCGTGAATTCGCGATTCTTTGGCGGAATCAGCCGCACGCGCTGACCACGCATCGACACGTTCTTCACCGACACCTTCATCGTGTACCGCACGGACGGCGCAACCGACTCAAAGTTAGCTTCGGTCATGTCGACCACGACATGCTTGCCGACGAGCGCTCCGTAGGTAGGCATGCTTGACGGAACGAAGCCGGGGGAGTGGGCCACGCTCCTGCGGCAATCGCCAGCGGCAGCGTGCCGTGCTCCTGGTGGAAGGTCAGCACAACAGTCGCAAGTCGCACCGCGACAACGCGATTTTACGCCTGAAGCTGAAGTGACGACGAGGGTTCCGGAGGTGTGACTCTCCTCCGTGTGTGCGAGTTTTAAACGTTTGCTTTGCACTCTTGAAACTTACCGTAGACTTCTTCATGTCGGACGACGAGGACGACGAGAACGACGCGCTCGCTGGCCTCTCGCGCCCAACGCTCGGACTCGCCCCCACCGACGATGTCTCCGAGGACGAGGAGGAAGGTCGTCAGGCTCCTGCCGGCGCTCCGATTGCAGCCGCGGAGGACGACGACGAGGACAGCGAAGTGCCGCACGCGCAGGCCTCTTTTGGCGGCGTCAGTGCGGAGGAGGCCTTCGACCTGCAGACGGCTCCCGGCGCACTTGAGCTCGATCCATTTCGCGTGGCTTCTGGCATCGAGCAGCCACCGGCCGATGCTTCGAGCGGTACGGTTAGGCCCGGCAGTAGCGGTCTGAGCGGCAGGCCTGTCTCCAACAAGCTCTTCGTGGGCGGGCTGTCGCACGCGACGACGGACGACGCGCTCATCAAGTATTTTGCCAAGTATGGCAAGGTGCAGGAGGCCATCGCCGTGCCGGGGCGCGGCTTCGGCTTCGTCACGTTTGTGAGCGCCAAGGGCGCGAGGTACTGCCTGCAGCAATGTGGCGACCCTCCAAGCGTGTCAATTGATGGACGCGAGTGCACCATTCGATGCGCGGAGCAGAAGGACGACCGGGGCGCCGGGCGGCACAAGATGCCCGCGCGTGGCAGCGTCGCCTACCTCGGTGCGCCCCCAAAGAAAGAAGGCAGCGCGAGGAGCGGCAGCTCGGCAGCCGGTCTAGACAGCTCGAACGAGCCCACCTACGGGGTGGCTGCCATCGCCGCCGCGCAAAAGCGCGAGCGGGAGCCTCGCGCACCCGGTGTTGCCGGTACCAGCGGCGGCGCCGCCGCAGGCTCGGCACCAGCGGGCAGCGACGAGCTGGGCGAGGGAGAAGGCAACGGTGGCAAGCGAAGCAAGAAGAAGCAAGAGATCGTCACCGTCTCGCGACGCCAAGACGCGGAACCACTCTACGACAAGGCTCTCACCATGCGCGAGATTTTCCCGAAGGAGTTTTGGCGCATCTGAGGCTGCTTGTAAAAGTGTGCTCAATCGAGAACATGCAGAATCGTACTCAGAGAAAACACGGGGGGGTTTTCGTATTGAAATGGGCAATCCGGCCTCTCGCGGGTGGGTTTTACCGGAACGACTGTGTCCGGCTCCCCCCCGGTCTTTTTGTACCGGTAGGAACTATACGACTGTGAATTCTGAAGAACATTTTGCATGAGAAGGCGACTGCCAGCACTGGCAGCGGTGGCGCGGCGCGCGTTCTGCTCTTCTACAGGCAGCGCCTCGTCTACTCGTACGACACACTTTGGTTTCCAGACGGTCGCCGAGGACGATAAGGAGCGCCTCGTCGGGCATGTCTTTCAGAATGTCGCCTCCAAGTACGACCTGATGAATGACGTCATGTCGGCTGGCGTGCATCGCGTGTGGAAGGACACGATGGTGGAGATGCTCGGGATCCGCTCGATCCCCGGCGCAGCCAACCTGCAGGTGCTGGACGTCGGCGGCGGCACCGGCGACATTGCCTTCCGCATTGCGCACGAGATGGCACGTGCAAGGCCTGCTCCAGGTGGCACGTCACCCAATGAGAGAGAGGCGCCGCGTATCGTCGTGTCCGACATCAACCCAGCAATGCTCGCCGAGGGCCGTCGCCGCGCAGAGCAGATGCCCTCGCTTGCCTCGCCTCCCGCGCCACGCCTCGAGTGGCTCACAGCCGACGCGCGGCGGCTCCCCTTTGACGACTGCAGCTTTGACGTGTACACGATCGCCTTCTGCATCCGCAACGTGACGCGTGTGGACGAGGCCCTGCGCGAGGCGTATCGTGTGCTGCGGCCGGGCGGGCGTTTTGTGTGCCTCGAGTTTTCGCACGTGACCAACCCGATGCTGGCGAAGGCATATGAGCACTACTCGTTCAACGTGATCCCGCGCATGGGCGAGCTGGTGGCTTCGGATCGCGCCTCATACCAGTACCTCGTCGAGTCCATCCGCCAGTTCCCCAAGCAGGAGCAGTTCGCCACCATGATGCGCGAGGCCGGTATGCGCTCCGTCACGTACACCAACCTCACGTTTGGCACGGTGGCAGTACACTCTGGCTTCCGACTGGCTGAGTGAGTCCCGGGTCGACCCGGGAACTAAAACTTACGCTTATCGAGGGAACTTATATCTAAAATCCTCCGAGATGGTATATCATATTCGTGTAGTAGAGTTTTTTTCATCCGATCTTTTCATCCGATCCGGTCTATCGGGAGGCCGCAGCCGGCCGTTCGCGCGCGAAGCCGAAGCGTCGCCGGTCCCCGCCGAGTCCCGAGAAGCGAGATCTGCACAGACTGCACGACTGTCGAATCGTGCAAGCGGCTCAACGTCACGGGCCGTCAAGCACCACAAGCGTAGCGCGTGGCTTAGGTGGCTGCGCCACGACCCATACGCGTGCAGCGGCGCACCAGACTGCTCGCACGGCGTCGCGCAATCCCCGCCGCGACGTCCTTCTAGCGTATCGCTTAGTTGTGGCGAAGATGCTCCACGTCGTCCGCGCGCCTCACGAATACCGCATACCGGCGCCCGTGGGTTCGTTTCGCGTTGTGGTTTGAACCCGACGTGCTCGATGTCGCTCTCCCCCTCTCACGCTGGCGACGGCAAGCACCTGCAGAGCGCTCTCTAACGAGGCTCAAAGAGCTAAGAGCTCTGATCAGTCGAGATCAGTCGAGATCAGTCGAGATCTTTGAAGAGCGGCGCGTTGCCACCGCCGCCGCGGCGAGGGCTTGCGGCGCGGGCTGGGCTTGCAGCCTCATGGTCTGAGGGGTTGAGGCCGCGGCCCACCTGTCGGGCCGCGAGCGAGGCCATCGCCGCCACGGCCTCGTTGGTGCGCCGCGCGCCCTCTCGGTGCATCTCATTGAGCTCGCGCCGCAGCCGCTCATTCTCCTTGAGGAGCTCAACGGAGGGGCGAGCGGCGGCGGTTGCACGCGCCTCGTCCGACATTTCACGCACGGCAAGCTTTTCTCGCGCGCGTCGCTCGGCGTTCACTTTCATGTCGGCGATGTCACGTTCGAAGGCTTTCTTCAGCTGCTCGTGCTTCTCGACCGCCGCCTCGAGGGCTCGCACGCGCTGCCCACTCGCCTCGAGGTCGGCGCGCCATGCACGACGCTCGGCCTCGAAGGCTGTCAGCTGCTGCTCACGCTCGGCCAGCCGTGACTCGGCCGTCGCCTTGGCAGTGTTCGCTGCCTCCGCCTCGCGCCGCGCTGCCTCCGCCTCGGCTTGTTCGCGCGTTGTCTCGCGCCGGCGCTCCTCGAGGACCTCGATGCGCTGCAACAGCATCTTCTCTTGCTCGGCCCGAGCGTCCTCGTGCTGCTTCGCCAGCGCCAGCGCCGCCACGCGCTCCTCATGCGCCGCGGCTGTGGCTGCTTCGAGCTCGGCCACACGCTGCCCTGCCGCACGCACAGCATGTGCGAGCTCGTCGCGCGCGCGCTGCTCGCCCTCCAGGAGACCCTCGGCGCGTGCAGCCGCCCACACCTCGGCCGCCCGCACCTCGGCCTCACGCGCGGCGACCGCACGTGCGGCGGACTCGTGCTGTCGAGTGTGCACCGCGTCGGCACCGCGCTCGCTCTGCATCTGCAGGCGTGCCTCGAGCTCGGCGACTGTCGCCTCGAGCTCCGCCACGCGCACGACCGCCGCCGCCGCCGCCGCCGAGCCTGGCAGCGCGCTCAGAGGCGGTGTCGCAGCAGCGGGCGTCGCTACAGCGGAGGCAGCCACGATGAGCGGCGGTGCAAGGGCGAACGAGGACGAAAATGTTTTACCTGCGACCGCGTCGGGCATCATCAGCGGCGAGCGCTGCGCCTTAGCTTCGACGGCGAGGGCACGGGCAAAGCCGTCCAAGTCAACCACGGCCGCCTGCACAAACTCGGTTGCGGCGACCCCATCCGCGGCCATCTGCGCGAGAGTTGCATCTGCTCGAGAGCTGACAGCCGAGCTACGCGCTGCCGCCTTGGCCGTCGCCTCGGCCGCCTTGGCCGTCGCCTGCACCAGCTGCTGCTCGAGCGCGTGCCGCTCGCGTAGCGCGTTGTCTTGGGCATCGCACAGCTCTGCTTGGGCGTTGCGCAGCTCTGCTTGGGCGTTGCGCAGCTCTGCTTGGGCGTTGCACAACTCTGCTTGGGCGGTGCGCAACTCTGTTTGGGCGGTGTGCAGCTCTGCTTCCAACTGCTGCTTTAGCGCGTGCTGCCCGCGTCGTGCGTTGTCTTGGGCGTGGCGCAGATCTGCTTGGAGCCGGCCAACTTGCTCGCGCAGGCTCGCCGCCTCGGCGCGGAGGGCCTGTGCCTCGCCGCCGCTCCCCAGTGCGACACGCTGCGTCTCAGCCTCGCTCCGCTGCAGCGCCTGGACTGCCGCGTCGCGCTCCGCCCGCGCCTCGGCCAGAGCTCGCTCGTGGGCATACCGGGCGCTCGTCACCTCCTGTTGCATGGCGTGCAAGCGACGGAGCGCGTCGTCCTGCGAGACACGCACGGCGCGCGCCTGGTCCTCTGCTTGCCGCTGTTCAGTACGGGCACGTTGCAGCTCCGCTCGCTCCGTATCACGCTCCGTCACCATGCGCGCCACCTTGCCGCCCATCTCAGCCAACTGCGTGCTGAGCTGCGCCGAGGCAAGTCGCTCAGCCTCGAGCGCACCGCGCGTCTCCTGAAGCTCGCCGTTGAGCGCGATGATTGTACCATGCTCGGTTGGCGTTGCTGTTTGTGGTTTTGGTATGGGCGGCATCGTGGGCGCAGCTGAGGTTACTGCCATGAGCAACGGCGGCTGGGACGACGGGGCGACGGTGCCAAGGGGCGACTCCTGTTCGATCCGCGCAGTGGCCAGGAGGGGGGCGCGAGGTGACCTTGGCAGCTCCTTGCGGTCCATGGTGCGAGGCGGCGCGGATGGCAAGTGCAGCGCAGAAGGCGGCGGCGACTTGACAACACTGCCCACGATGGGTGCGTTGCCAAGAGCACCGTACAATGCTTCCATGTTCCGGCGCATCTTGGCTTTCTCGGCCTCGAGATCGGTGTTGGACGGCATGTCCACTCTGCGATGTGGATGGTTGGCGAAATTCGGTTCTCGTGAACCTGCTGATAGGCGGGCTTCACAGACACACTGGACAACATTGGGCGTCGCAACATCAACGACGCAGCACGACGCGACATTGTATCACCCTTGCGTCTACAAGTAAGAGTAGTACTTGTATCACGGTCCGCAATCAGGTTCCACACTCAGCCAGGGCCAGCGCCAGCACCGGCGCCAGAACACCGCCCCTAGGGCGCTCATGAGCGTCGCCGGTCACCTCATGACTACGTCCGTGCGCGACTCCGGAGGCGCGGTGGCGCCGGTCCAGGACGTTAAGCGAAGTACCTGGTCGGTGTCCATGAGGGTTGCGTGGGAGTTGTGCCGAGAGCTAATCTCCATGGACTGGGCTGTGCTAATTGCTGTGCTCATCCCATGCGCACCAGCGGCCAACGCGGCCGCGCAATAGCCCGGAGGAACCATCGGCGGCGGCGGCATGTTGCCCATGCCCAAGTCCGAACCGGCCGCGGCTCCGAGCATCATCGATGGCGGCGGTTGCAAGGCGCCCGGCGTCGGCGGCAGCTTGAAGAGTGGCGGCGGCGCGCTGCCGGGCACCGGGGCGCTCGGCGGCCCCATAGGCGCTGGCGCCTGCGGGAGGGGCGTCATGTACGGATGCAGTCCCTGCGGTGCACCTGGCTGCGCCCAGCTGACGCGTTGATGCGCTGCCTGCGAGGTGGACGCATTATGAGCCATGACCCACGGCAGTGCACCCGGCGGGAGCGGCGGCGGCATTGCAACCGACTGTTGCTGCTGCTGCAAGTGCTGCAGTAACTGCTGCTGATGATGTAGGTGCTGCTGCTGCTGTAGGTGCTGCTGCTGCTGCTGCAGGTGCTGCAAGTAGAGCAGCTGCTGCTGCTGCTGCTGCTGCTGCTGCTGGAGCACCTGCTGCTGTGCGGCCGCCTGCTGCTGCTCCTGTTGCTGCTGCTGCTCCTGCTGCTGCTGCATCTGTACCTGTTGCTGCAGCATCGCTGCCGCCTGCTGCTGCTGCGCCGCCGCCTGCTGCGCCGCCGCCTCCCGCTGCTGCCAGCCGTCAAGCTGCTGCTTGTACTCCGGCTTGTAGATGATGAGCGTCACGTACTTGTTTCGGAAGCGATGGGTGCACGATAGGGTTGTGGTATTGGCTTGGCGCAGCGAGCAAATGTGAGTCAGCGTGACTGGGAGCGGCTCGCGCAGCGTCCACGAGGCAGTGCGCGCCTCGCGCACCGTCGTCTGGTTGAGCGAGAGCACGCCGAGGTGCGCGGGCACGCTCGGAGGCTCCTTGGCGAGCGTGATCTCGTCGGGCAGCGCCTGCGTGTAAAAGTTGGCCGGGTTGTTGCCGAAGAAGCCCGAGCAAGGATCCTCCTGCAGGTACAGCGTCTGGTCCTCGACGGTCAGGCAGTTGTTGATGTTGCCCATCTCGTCGCGCACTGTAGGCTGGTCGGCTGCATACCGCCACTCGTTGTCAACGATGAACTTATACTGATATGTGCCCGCCAATAGATTGAGGCAGACGACGTGGTCCGCCCCGCTGCGCCGCATTGGGATGCGCTCACCCCATTGGTTGAACGAGCCCGTCACATAAACAGAAGCACCTCCCAGTGACCATTGCAGCACCGTCGGCACCGGCTGTGCGGGCTGGCGCTCGCCCGGATCGGTCGCGTCCATGCCGGCGTCGCTGCTGCCCGGCGCGGCACCTGCGAAGGTGAACCAGGCGCGCCCGTCAGTAGTAATCCGCGGCGCGCGCGCACGCAGGGCCAGGGGTGCGCCAGACGACAGAGTGTGGCATCACTTAGGCTCATCATCGTGTCCAGCCTCAAGGACCCTTGGGGCCACGAATGATGACCGGGAGGCGGCCTCATGATCGACGGGCAGCGAAGGCGTACACTCACCGGGCACTGGTTGACCACCAGGGTTCTGGAAGAAGTCGGCCGCGTCTTCTCGGCTCTGCGTTGCACCCATCGTGGACGCGGCTCGCACTCTCCCAAGTTTGTCCCCCTTTGGGTCAGGAACGATTTCAGTCCGGCAAGAGCGAGGTGCAGAGAAAGATGAAAGAAAGCACTCCACGGCGAGGCGAGGAGGCACTCAACTCAATAGTACAAGTAACTCAAAAGCCGTGCGTGAGCACAAAATACACACTGCCGAAACGACCGAGCGCGACACTGAGATCTGAGTCAGAGTCTCAGCCACGCTCTACAGGCTCTCGCGTGCCTCACTCACTCGCAGGCTCTCAGCATTCAGGTCGCATCCGTCACGATTTCAGAGGTGTGTGTGTCTCAGGCTTGTGGCCTCGTCCATCTCGTCTCCCCACGCTCGTTGTAGAAGTATGCATGCCCGTCGTCCGACACCGCTCGTTGCCAGCCTGTCGGCTGGCTTCCGAGCGCGGGCGCGGACGGGCTGATGGTGCTCAGCTTGATGGTGCTCTCAAGCGCCTCGACGTAGGTCGAGATCGCGTGGTCCTTCACGGACCAAGGCGCAAGCCCATCGGTCAGATGGAGCACTGCCTCGCGTGAGGCCCGGTCGGCGGGCACCCGCTTAGCTCGCCGACCCGTCAGGAAGAGGATCTCGAGACTCTCCGGATGTGCGAACTGGGCGAGCAGCTCCAGCAGCGCCTTGCTCGGCAGTCCGGTTGAGCCTCGTGCGATCAGGGCTTGGGTGGCGGCTTGCAGCACGGGCATGGGTGAGCCGAGCAGGCGCGGCACAGCGTCCTGGCCATTAACGAGCAGTAGTAACCGCATGGGGCGAGGAGGCTGTGGCGGCGGACCGCAAGACACCTTTGGCGAGCCGAGCGCCACGCAGGTGACTTGCCCCACGTGCGCCGCCGGCAACAGGTCGGCATGCAGTAGCGTCATGGCGAGCGCGCCGCCAAGCGAGTGCCCAAATACGTAGAGCGGCACGCTGCCACGCGCGTTCTCAGTAAGCGCGGTGTGCAGCGTGGTGTCGTCGCGGACTGCCCTCAGGAAGCCACCATGGAAAAGGCCCCCTTTCGGTCCAGCTTCCGGGGCCACGAGCAGGTCCAACTCAAGGTCGTGCGTCGAGCAGGTGCCGCGGAATACAAGGATGAGGGCGTCGTCTCGATCGCTGCCCACAGGCCGGCCCCGAGCGAGGAACCAGCACTGCTCATGTGACGGGTAAGAAAGGAGCCGCGCACCCGGCACCAGCTCGGCCACTTCGCGGTTGAGAGCATCGGAATCGGCCGTGTAGGCGAGCATAGAGAGTTTTGCTGCAAGCAGCGGCAGCTGCAGCTCTCCCGCCGTGCTGACTACCGGCATCGTCTCTCGCAGTGCGCCACGCTCCAAGATCCCGCTAAGTTGCCCGATAGCGGCGGCGGCGACGCCAGCGAACTGTGATCCGCCACTCGTCGACGACGGAGCCTCTGCGAGCGCAGCCTGCGCGACAGCCTCCAGGGAGTCGAGAATGCCCGTCTCGGTTGCGGCCTGCTTGAGGATAGCCCACATTTTGTACGGTCGTTAGAGAAGGTAGATGCGCAAGGGAGAGCGGCGCCGGAGAATCGAAGCGCGATGAGGGACAACAAGAAGCGCGTCACTAAGCGTCAAAAACACACACGTCGTTTGATTCGGATACCCCCGGCACCTACTCCGCCCCTGCGCCGCCCCAATCCGCCTCTTTATGACAATTTTAGGCGGCTCCGGCGACGGAATTTGGCACAGTGCGAGTTGCGGTGCACCCCACGGAGGCGCTCTTGCGGCCGACGGCCCAACTTCCCATGCCCTCCTGGTTCGCGGCAATCAAACGCCTCGTTGGTAAAGCCCCCAAAGAACACGCCGCCGAGGTGCTCAACCTGCGCAACGTCGTGGTTGCCTCTTCTGTTGATGAAGTTTACCTCGTGAAGAGGAAGCTTGGCGAAGGGATGACGGCTTCCGTGTATGAGGGCGTCTGTCTGGCTGATGGCAAGACGTACGCGCTCAAGGCGTTCAAGCTTGATGGAGGGCTGCAGCAGTCGTGCGAAGGACTGCGCGACGAGGTGACTATCCTGCGTGCGGTGCCAGACCACCCGGGCATCGTGCAGATGAAGGAGATCATCAGCACGCCCGGGTGTGTATACCTGGCCATGGAGCTAGTGGCGGGCGGCGACCTGCTCTCGCCCATCGAGGAGCGCGGCGCGTATAATGAGCAAAAAGCTATGCGCCTCTTCGCGCAGATGACCGACGCGATCTCAGAGTTGCACAAGGCGGGCATCGTCCACCGTGACCTGAAGCCCGAGAATGTTTGCTTCACAGACAAATCGCGCAATCGTCTCAAGATCATCGACATGGGCGCGGCCGGCTTCCTAACCGAGGCGGGGCTCGGCGACCTCTGCGGCACGCCTCTGTACGCCGCGCCCGAGGTGACGCCGTGGTTTTTTGCCGACCCTAGAGGTCCGCCACCGCCACGCTACGACGAGCGCGTCGACCTGTGGTCGATGGGCGTGGCGCTATACGTGATGCTGAGCGGCGCTGCGCCGTTTGACCAGGAGCAGCCCGTCGAGATGCTCATGCGCGAAATATGCCGTGGCCGCCTCGGCATGTCATCGCCCGACTGGAAGCACATCTCCAGCCCGGCCAAGAGCGTGGTGAGCAAATTGCTCGCTACTGACCCAAACCTCCGCATGCCGATGGCAGAGCTTCGCGAGCACCCGTGGATTGCCGAGCACATGCGGGTGCTCGCGAACGAGCGCGAATCGCTCGCCGCCAAGCAGGCTGCTGCCGCCGAGGCCGCCGTCGCCGCGGCGGCGGAGGACCCGCTGATGCTCAAGTTCCTGAGCTACCTGAGCCGGTGCATAGTGCGGTCCGCGGTGCTTGGGCGGGAATCGGATGGCGTGGTTCTGCTCCTGAGCAGCGGCGGCGGCGGCGGCGGCGGCAGCAGCAGCAGCAACTCGAACCAGCCCACAGTGAATCCGAGCTACACGATCCTCGTGGAGAACGGCATCGCTACCGTATCGCCTGGCAAGCACCTCGAGCTGCCTCTCGCTTTGATCGCGTGCACGCGCGTGCATTTGCTCAAGTGGCTGGAAGGGAAGGAGCCGCTGGTGCCGCACCTGCCCGAGCAGGCATCGCTCGCCAGCTTCCTCTCGTGCTTCGACCCCGATGCGGCCGGCTTCGCTCTCTACTGTCGCGAGAACGGTCTCCCGCATTCGGGCAAGGCGGGCTCCGCGCGCCCACGCCCCTCAGCCCCTCCGCCAGCCCTCATTGGAAGCTCGGCGGACGTCACGCTCGGCATGCGACCACCGCCAACTGGCATTGGCGCGCGCCCGCCACCGCCCGAAAGGGGCTTGGGCACAGCAGCTTCCGATTCCGGTGTGCCGGGGCGACCAGCCGCCCTTCACCACGTAGTGCCTAGGAGCGTCGCGCCGCCTCCGGGCATGGGCCCCGGACCGCGACCGCCGCCGCCCGGCAACGGCGCGCGGCCGCCACCGCCCGGTATGGGGGCACGCCCGCCCCCGCCGCCTCCGGGCATGGGGCCCGGACAGCGACCAGCGCCGCCCGGCAGCGGCGCGCGGCCGCCGCCGCCCGGTATGGGAATACCGCCGCCGATGCAACCGCGCTCGCCGCAGATGTCGCCTCCGCCGCGTTCGCCGCCGCCCGGCAACGGCGCGTGGCCGCCACCGCCCGCTATGGGGGCGCGCCCGCTACCGCCTGGCATGGGCGCGCAGCCGCCGCCGCGCTTTCCGCCGCAGCACCAACCGCCACCGCCACCGAGCATGGGCATGCGCGCGGGCCCTCCGCGCCCGATGCTGCCACCGCCGCCCTCGATGCATTCACCGCCGCCGCCACCGAGCGTCAGGCCACCTCCGCCGGGAGCCCACCAGCGATCCATTTCGTCGGGTGGCGGGGGAGGCGGCGTGGGTGGTCAGCGAGCCCTGCCGGTGCTCGGCGCTCCCGGCGTGCCCACGCTCGGCCTGGGCGGCATGCGACCGCCGCCACCGCCAGAGTTTGAGCCAGAGTTTGACCTCTCGCCGCGCGCTCAGCAAATGGCTGCCAACAACGAGGTGCAGGCGCTGTGATAGCGCTCTGAGTGTCTCCGTCGCTTTGAACAGTTATCCAATCACGTGCCTCCGCCATCGTCTATGGTGCGGCTCTCGAAGTGACAACATCACCAAGTCTGCAAGCGCGCATAGCTGCTGAAGGCGACCGCACGGCGCTCTGCTGAGCGTGGCAAGAACTATATGCGAGAGTCTGCGCGCGTGGTCCAGAGCCCGTGGCATGTCGCGACCGCACGCGGCGGCGGAGCTGTCGGGGTGGAGTCGGGTGATAGCTCGATCACATTCGGTCACCGTACACCGCGGACACCCCGTGTGTGGCTGCTTACTATGGCTGCTGTGCTCACTGGCCACTGCGCAGAAGAGCGAGGACGACGCGTGAGCGGAAATTATAGGAGAGATGATGCGTTCGCAGGAGAAAGAAGTGGAGTGGAACGTACTGGATGGATGCTTCGCGGGCTTGGGGCTCTTGATGCTTGGCCGTCTGGGACCCGGGCGCGCGGTGCCACAGTTGCTGCGCGGTGTAGTTGTGTTCGATTGTGCGAATAGCAGTTACCGCAAGCATGCAAAGGGCTCTGTTTCGGTCGGTCTTCGGTCTAGGTGCGTGACTATCTGCGCACCACTGTCGGTTTAATGTCGGCTTTCGTCCGACCACTGCGGACAGGTCGCTTCGAGTTGTACAGCTCGTGGTCGCGAGGGGCGGCCTCGCCTGGCGCCGCCGCGCGCACGCCCGGCGGCGCGCGGCCGCCGCGGACATGATTGTATAAGGACCTTCGCGGAGTAGAACCTAGAGGCGCTGTGCTGGCAGTCTGCAGCGGTTCCCGACGCCCCTCCTTCGTGGAGAGAAGCCTGACTGGCCAGGGATTAGTAGTCCTGTTACGATGTGTTGTCGTAGATGGTCACACCTCCGTCCGAAGTTATAGCGGCTCTGTGCTCATGTGTGCTTAGGTTCGGGCGTTGTGTTGAACAGAGCTCGGCTGCGTGCGAGGTGTTTGCGGGCAGTCCAAAAAGCTCGAGGACTAGGTCCTCACCTTCGAGAGAATCCCTAACTGTATCGGCTGGCTGCCGCTGGCGGCTGAAGGCAGGTGACTGGCTGGCAACCTGCTTGCGGCTAGCTGCCGCGTGGACTGCCGTGAGCACAATGTCGAGTACGGTGCTCTCGAGCGGCGAGGCGGCTCATCGACCTGGTGGTCGGAAGCCGATCCAGCCGCAACGCACGCCTGCTTTTCAGGCCAGCTCATCCACAAAGCAGCGCTCAGAGCCTAGCCGAATGGCTGGTCGTCCTTGCAGCCGCTCATCAGAATCGTCGCAGCCACTGATCAGCAACTCAGCACAACACCGATTACCACAGGCCTGCTCATCGGAGCCTAATGGAGCGGCGGGTGTTTGCAGCAGCTTACCAGGATCATCGCAGCCACAGATGAGCAAGCCAGCCCTGAACAGACTACCCTCTTTACGAGTGACCGCCGCTTCAAAAGCCCTCGCGATTCAAGAGAGTTTTCGGATGCTGATGGGAAGCTCTCGGAAGATGGTGGGTGCTCAAGGATCCGCGAAGGTCGGAAATGCTGATACGGCAAGCTCCGGCGCAGGCGAAGAATCAGAAGTAGCGCAGACGTTCGCCGCGCCATCCGCGCGAGCCGCGCCATCCGCGCGAGCCGCGCCATCCGCGCGAGCAGCTCCATCCGCGCAAGCAGCTCCAGCAGCACATGCAGAGGCTGCTGCGCCAGAGGCTCCTACCGAATTCGCCTCCGAAGAATCTGGTCTGTCGTCTAACGACGAGGAGCACGCAATCACAAAACCTTCCGACGAACGCCCGCAGAGCCGAGCGCAGAAGGTCGTGCAGAAGGCTTCTGACATGAGCTCGCGTATGTTCTCGGCCTCTGACACGTTCTTCAGCAAGCGCGGCGCAGTGGCCGAGCTCGCCAGCACCCAGACAACGAGCACCAGCAAGCGTACGGTGAGCCCTGCGACCACCGGCCCTTCTAGAGGCGACGGCGGGTCGGGCTTAGGTGGCGGTCACGGCAGCGTCGCGACGCGCAGGCAAGCAGCAGCCGACTCGTCGACAGCGAGCCGCATGAAGTCCCCTGACCGCGAGGATGCAGACAGACCGGAGAACACTCTGCCGGTGCAGGTCATCCTTCCAACAGCTGGACTTGCTGCGGCTGCAGCGGCATCGGGACCGGCAATGGTACGCAACGCTTCAACGAGCGAAGCGTTGGTGGTGGAAGACGAGGAGGAAGAAGAAGAAGAGTCCGAGGAGGTGCAGAACCTCTGGCAGAGCATCTTCACCTTCTTTCCGATGATCTGGAGCGCTATCACCATGTGTGCAGCAGAGCTCATCGAAATGGGCCTACTCCAGTACTTGGCCCTGCTAGTGATCCCCATATGGTGGGGAATACAATGGCTCATGGATGCTTTCACCGATCAACCGGTGCTTCCAAATGCGCCGCCTCCGCCGCCGATGCAGCCCCCCTTCTATGTAAGGGCGCAGGACGCCACGTGGGATTACGCCGAACGGCACCCCGTCTATTACCTTATGAGCCTCTTCGGTGCCTTCTTCTCCTGTGCCACTTTCGTTCTCTTCCTCAAGGATATCACCGACTGGATGGAGCGCACAACGGCGGAGCGCAGGATGGCCCTACGAGAGAAGGAGCGACGACAAGGGGGCGGAAGTTATGCCCGGCTAGAGGAGGCGGACGGCGCAGAGCCAGAGAAGCGGCCGGTGACGGCTTCGGATATGGTCAATGAGCTCCGAGTCGTGATGGCGGAGTGCGAGATGAAGGAGCTTCGAGTGCAGCTGCTGCCCAAGTCAGCGACGGAGAAGGTGCACGAGGAGCGGCACGAGCTCAAGCAGCTGCAAACGCGACGGGAGGAGCTGCGCAAGGAGCTCAACGTGATGGCCCAACAGCCAGCATCGAAGAAGCTGCCTGCAAAGGATAGCCCCATGGCGGAAGCGGCCGAGGATCACGTGAAAGAGGTTCCACTGCTCGCTCAGTTCCTCAAGGGATCCATCTTCAAGGGCATCCTTCGCAGCATCTCCGGCATCATGGCCATCAGCATCTACTTTGCCGACATAATCTCGGACGTCAGCGTGCTCATGCTCTTTTACAACTCCGGCAGCTATATTTATGCTTCGGCATCCTTCATCCTGCTCATCGCACAGTTCCTGGTCGTATACGTCCGCGTCATCCCGTACCTGAGAGCAACCTTCGGTGCGGACAGCGCCATTACAATCTCATTCATTTGGACCGGCTTCCCGATGGGTCTGCTGCTGCTCGATTTCCTCATGTTTCTCGAGCCCTTTGGCCTGCTGGCGGTCCTCCCCTTTCCCGACTGGCTACGCCAGTTCGTGCCTGCCTACAAGGCGACGCGCATCATCGCCGAGGTGCTCATCGAGAGCTTCCCGCAGTGCGTGCTGCAAGGCTTTGTGTACGTGGCCGTGATCAAGCACGTGCAGGCCGGCACTGCGACGCCCTCCGAGCTCGCCCTCTTCGAGTTCGTTACCCTGCTACCCAAGTCCATCACGATTTCGGTCGTGGCAATTCTGAAGACTTGGATCGAGCTCGTGTTTGCCGCGCGGCAAGCGGGCTTGACGGTCGTGGCGAAGGCAGTGCAGCTCTGGCATGTTGGCGCTGGTCTGCCGCTCGATGCACTCAAGAAGGGGACGATCCTCACCTTTACGTGTCCATACGAGCTGGAGGACTCCGAAATCACTCCTCTGGTGGACGCGCTGTCGAAGAATGCGAGCCTCGTGACTCTGGACCTGTCCATCAGTGGGATCGACTTCACAAAGCCTGGCTCCGGCGGCGCGATGCTGGTGGAGCAAATGAACAAGAATGGCGCCGTGCTGTCGGAGCTCGAAGTGCTCACCATCTCGGCCGAATCTGGCTACGGCATGCCAATCAAGCAGCTGCGGGGCAGGGACGGTGGGGCGGCCGCGCTCCGAGACGCACCCATTTTTCGGCCAGGGGGGCCGTGGCGTGCAGAGTTGATCTTCATGACCGAGCTCCGACGACGGAACCTTAATGTTGGGGTGGTCGAGCCGCACGAGCAGGTGGCTGGCGAGAATGTTTCCAGGCTGCTCATGGACATGCGCCGAGGCAAGGTCAAGCGTGAAGACTATTGTTCACAGCTTGTAAGATTGATCGTCAGCGGTTCAATCAGACAAGGGCACTTGCTCGTCCTCATCAGCGCCGAGTCCTTGCGCTCGGTTGGCTTCAAGGCGGAGGATCTGCTGTGCACCGGCTTCCTGTTGCCTGACCTTCGTAAGGGCGGGTACACGGGGGCAGAGATGAAAGCCGCGAAGCTCAAGGCTTCGCAGCTGATGGCGGGCGGCTACACCGCCGGGGAGTTAAGGAAGGGCGGATTCTCAGCAGCACAGCTCAAATTGGCAGGCTACACAGCCGCGGACCTGCGGTTGGGCGGTTTTCCTGCACGGCAACTTAAGGCGGTCGGCTTTACTGCGGAAGAACTCAAGGCGAACGGGTTCAGCGTAACCGAGCTCAGGGAAGGCACGTTCACTGCGAAGGAGCTCCATCCACTCAAGTACACACCGCTGGAGATGCGGTTAGCCGGCTTCATGGCCGCGGAGCTCAAGGAGCTGTTCGATCTCACTGAACTCAAGGTAGGCGGTTTCACGGCCACCGACCTCAAGGCGGCAGGATATTATGCTAGCGAGATGAAGGCAGCGGGCTTCAAGGCGCAAGAACTCAAGGTCGCAGGTTACGACCCGACCCTGATGCGATCCGTGGGTTACAAGTCGAGCGAGATGAAGGAGGCCGGGTTCAATGCCAAGAAGGTACGTGGCGCTGGCTACAGTGCCCTCGAGCTGCTCGACGCAGGGTGGACCGTCGAGATCTGCAAGAACGCCGGGTGCTCCGCACGGGACCTCCGAGACGCCAACTGCACGATCAGGGAGCTCAAAGAGGTGGGTTTTGTGCTCTCGGACCTTCGGTATGCGGGTTTCTCCGCCCAGGAGCTCCAGGACGTTGGCTACGGCGCCGAGGAACTGCGTGCCGCCGGTGCCTCTCTGGCAGAGCTCACTGGCGCAGGCGCCTCAGTGGCGGATCTCAAGGCGGCCGGCATCTCAGCAACCGGATTGAAGTTGGAAGGCATCGCACTGTCTGAGATGAAGGCGGTGGGATACTCCGTCAAAGAGCTCAAGGGGGCGGGCTTCACCCCTTCGGAGCTGCACGAGGTGGGATTTGCAGCGCACGAGCTCACGTCCGTGGGCTTCACCGCCAAGGAGCTCAAGGAGGGCGGGTATTCATCGGCCCAAGAGCTGCGCGAGGCGGGTTGCATGGTGCATGAGCTCAAGGATGGTGGCTTTGCGGCGCGGGAGCTCAAGAGAGGCGGCTTCACCGCTCACGATCTCATCTCGGGTGGCTTTCTGCCTCAGACGCTCATGGAGGGTGGATTCTCGGCGATTGAGCTCAAGGGGGCTGGCCTGAGTGTAGGCGAGCTCAAGACTGCCGGCTACGCGGCGCGCGCCATGCGTGACGCGGGCTTTAACGCGCAGCAGCTGAAGGACGTTGGCTTTGCCGCCAAAGATCTGTACGCGGAAGGCCAAGGCTTCGCGGCTATCGAAATGAATGGCGTCGGATTCACGGCGAAGCAGATGCGTACTGCCGGCCTGAATGTTGAACAGCTCGTGGAAGCACAGTACCCGCTCGCCGAGCTCATTGACGCCGGGTACAAAGCGAACCAGCTGCGTCCGGCGGGGTTCACCGCTTCAGAGCTCGAAGAGTACGGCTTTACAGCGGCCGAGCTCAAGGCAGGCGGTTTTCTTCCGACCGATCTCAAGAAAATTTTCCAGTCGCAAGAGCTCGTGCAGGCTGGCTTCACGCCTTCCGAGATGAGGGATGGTGGTTATTCCGCGACGGACCTGAAGGCAGTCGGGTGTACCGCAAAGGACCTTAAGAACGGTGGATACACTGGAACGGAACTCAAGGCGGCAAGCTTTAGCGCTGATCAGCTCAAAGTGGCTGGTTTCAAAGGTAAGGAGTTGAAGAAGGCGGGTTACAACTCGCGACAGCTCGGCATCGCTGGGTTTTCAGCATCGCAGCTCAAGGAGGCCGGCTACTCAGCCAAGGACGTCGAAGACGCGGGCTTCCGGGCCGCATCGGTATTCACCCTCAGCGAGCTCAAGGACGCCGGGTTCACCGGGCAGGAGCTTCGTCTTGCGGGGATTGGGGCGCATGCCCTGAAGCAGGGGGGCTTCTCTGCAAAGGAAATCAAGGCCGCGGGCTTCAAGGCGTCGACGGCCTTTACGCTGGACGAGCTCAGGAAGGAGGGGTATCCGGCCAAGGAACTCAAAGATGAGGGGTGCACCGCCAAGGAGCTCAAGGCCATCGGGTACAATGTGGCCGAGCTGCGCGGCGCGGGCTTCAACGCAAAGGAGCTCAAGCTGGTGCGCTTCACGACGGTCGAGCTGCGACTGGGCGGGTGCACCGCCAAGGAGCTCAAGCAGAACGGCTTCCCAGTGCCGGAGTTGCTCGAGGGTGGCTTCAGCGTCGTCGAGCTGAAAGCAGGCGGTTTCACACCCAACGAGATGAAGGCGGGCGGCTACACGTTGTCTCAGTTCAAGCAGGGCGGAGTCAGCGCGGCCGAGCTCAGGGTTGCGGGTTTCCCCGCGTCCGAGCTAAGGGCCGGAGGTTACTTGGCCGCCGATTTGAAGCCCGTTGGCTTCACGCTATCCGAGATGCGCACCGGTGGGTTCACCGTGTCCGAGCTGCGCGCCGTGGACTATTCGGCTACCGAGCTCAAGGCCGTCGGCTTCACGATGATGGATCTGAAGCGCGGCGGCCTGCCGCCGAAAGAGCTTAGGGACACGGGCTGCTCGGTGGACGAGATGCGCGAGTGCGGCTTCAAGCCCAAGACGCTGCGCGATGTCGGATTCAGCGCCGCCGAACTCAAAGCCTGCCCAGCCTACACGTGCCATGATTTGCGCCTCGCTGGTTTCAGCGTCGACGAGCTGCGCAAGGTCGGCTACTCGGCGTACGAACTCAAGATCGGCGGGTTCAGCGCAAAGGAGCTCAAGGGGGTGGACTTTGGTGTCCAGGCGCTCAGGGAGGCGTTCTTCTCCGCGAACGACCTCGAGGACGTGGGCTTCACCGCCGCGGAGCTCAAGGCCGGTGGATATTCTGCGTTGCACCTAGTCAATTGCAGTTTCCCAGCCGACGAGCTCAAGCACGCCGGCTTCACCATCAAGCAGCTTGGGGACGCAGGCCTCTCAGCCAAGGAGCTCAAGGAGGCCGGCTTCGACCTCGAGGAGCTGAAGAGCATCGGCGTGCCCAAGTGGAAGTTGAAGGAGCTCGGCTTGCCCGTTTGAGTCAGAGGGGATCTGTATACTTAGTGCTCCGACGTGAGTCGGCGCGTGAGTTGGAGCGACATTAAAGTCACTTATAGGAGAAGGATGCGCGAGTGGGACAAGATAGTCGAGAAAATAGGGCGGCGATTAAAGGTCCCAAGCTAGTGTATAGCTAGTGGGTCCCTACGAAGGAGCTCACGAACAGGATTCAAGTTGTACATATAAGCGAAAAGCCCCGGTTCTATCCGTGTTAACGTTCACACCGCCCGACGGCCCTCAATGCCGATGGAGGATGGTGAAGGGCTGCCTGTGCCGCCTCAGGGCGCCGGTCTCGAAATTGATGAGACCCTCACCCTCCTCGAGCGCGTCGAGCGCTTCAGCACCTCAGGCGCGTCGGTCCAGCGGCTGGTGCACGTGCGAGAGATTGCAGCCTGCGCAGAGGAGGTGGGCGCCACAGATGCGCTCTCGCGCATCGTGCCGCTGCTGAAGATGATCTCCATTGACCCCGATGTGGCCGTGCGCGAGACGCTCGTCGAGCAGATTGTGCCGCTTGCCAGGGTCCTCCTGTCTGAGCCTGATGTACAGGCAGGTCGTAAGGATGGCACGGCTGCTGCCAATGGCTCTGAGGCGACCGCCAAGGAATGCGTGCTGAGGGAGCTTGTGCCGCTTCTCACATCGCTACTGAGCAGCGGCTCGCAGGATGCGAGCGGCAACTCGCCCGGCCTCTCCGAGGCTGCGGCCGAGGCGCTGCTCGAGCTAGCGGCGCTCATCGACGCAGGAGACGTGGGCGACACGGTGCTGCGCGAGGTGCTGTGCCTGGCGCACGACAACGAGGTCGAGGAGCACCGCGTGGTCGCCACGCAGCTGCTCGGCTCGCTCGCCCCCGTGCTCGGCTACGACCTGTGCTGCCAGTACGTGCTGCCCGAGCTCGTGTGCCTCGCCGACGACCCCGCCTTCCGGGTGCGCAAGGCGGCGGCGCTGCGCGTGGGCGCGGTTTCGACGGTGGTGGGGCCCGAGCTAACAGTTGGCCGGCTGCTCCCCATCTTCGAGGTGCTCGCGCGCGACGAGATCTGGGGCGTGCGCAAGGCGAGTGTCGAGAGCCTTGCGGAGGTGTCGGCAGTGATGCCCCTCGAGGTGCGCACCGGGCAGCTCGAGAAGCTGATGCATGAGTTCCACGTGGACTCGTCACGTTGGGTACGCATCTCCGCATGCCAGGCGCTCGGCCCCTTTATCGCCACGCTGCCAGCCGATGCCATCTCGAGCGCGCTCCTCGAACAGTTCACGCAGCTCGCAAATCCCTCCAACCCGACGGCCGCGGACTCAGACGTCGCGTACAGCTGCGCGTACAACTTTCCGGGCGTGGCGCAGGCCGTGGGGCGCGAGCGCTGGGCTGACCTGGCCGAAGCCTTCGGCACGCTCGCGAGCAACATCCAGTGGAAGGTGCGCCGCACCCTCTCATGCTCCCTGCACGACATCGCTGCCATCCTCGGCCCCGAGCTCTCGGAGAGTGCACTCTTGCCCACGTTTGACCTCTTCATTAAGGACCTCGACGAGGTCAAGGTTGGAGTCATCCAGCACCTGGCAGCCTTCGTGGGCTGCCTGCTGCCCGAGACGCGCCTGCAGTACCTGCCGATCCTGGGTGAGGTGCGCGCCGAGACCGATAACTGGCGCTTCCGCCAACTGCTTGCCTCGCAGCTCGCGGAGTTTGGCGCTGCGTACGATCGGGCGGCGACTCTCGACACACTGCTGCCGCTCGCGTTCAGCCTGTGTACGGACTCGGTCGCCGAGGTGCGCCAGACAGCCATCGGCCAGGTGGGCAAGCTGCTGCAGCCGCTCGCGCTCGCGGCGGCGGCAGTGCCGCCGCCGTCCGAGGAGCATCCGCTCTCTCCCGAGAGCGAGGCTTACAAGGAAGCTGAGGAGACGTTTAGCATCCTCGGAGAGTTTGTGGACACGATTGTGTCGATGGCGCGCGCGCCTTCGTGCCACAAGCGCGCCAACTGCGTGCAGATCTGCGCCTCGCTGCTCGAGGGGTTGCCGCCACCGATCAGCCTCGAGAAGGTGCTGCCCGCGCTGCTGCCCATCGTCACCGACCGTGTGGCGAACGTGCGTCTCGCTCTAGCAACGCTCGTGCGCGGGCGGCTTCTCGCTGAGAGCAGCCCCTTTGTCTCTCACCCGATGACGCAGCAGATGCTCGCGGCGCTGCGCGAGGACACGGATCGGGACGTGCTCAGGCAGGCACATGCGGACGTCGAGGGCTACGAGCCTCCGCGCTACCCGTACCGCTGTCCCATGCGGTCCGATCGCGCCAGCCTGTCCCCGAGCATCGCCACGCGCGCCGCCGCGACCCACGAGGCCACCGACGCGGCTGCTGCTGACGTGGACGATGACGTGGACGATAGCTTCGCCGGCGGGCTGCCGAGCGATGGTAGCGCGGCAGACTTGGCCGAGGCCGTGGCCAACGAGATGGGCGAGCTGAACCTGGGGACCGTTGACGAACCTGGGGACCGTTGACGAACCTGGGGACCGTTGACGTCATCGCCGCGAGCCTCTCAGGAGCAGCTTAGCCAATGCCCACCGAGTGATGCGGAGCCGGAGGGACCGCGGGCATCCGTACTCCCACGGCGGGCGGCTCATGTCGGAGACCGGCGCGCATGGATGAGCAAGAGGGCTCGACCGGCGCAGACCGAGATGCGCAGACCAGATTTGTCGCGAAGGTCAAAATACGGTATGGCTCCGAGTCTCCGGACAGCCTAACGGCCCAGAGAAGTACCGGTGGCGCTGTTGCGCGAGAACAAACAGTTCTTAGCTTCGCCCCCGGGGGTCCCCCTGCCCCCTGCATCCGCCTGGATGCCCTTATTAGTACGCGCTCTCTCATTCTTCGCTTCGCCGTCACGCGGGAAGGCTGGCTTCACAGTCACACCTCGGTATTCACAAGGTTCATCATTCTCGATGCGCGATGCAGTCCCGTTTTGTGCCGCTGCTCGCCTGCACATTCGCAATAGCTCTCCTCATCATATCCACCACAATCCATCACTCTTCTTATGTATGGAAGCTCGCACCTCTGCCGATGCTTCAGCACGACTGGCCACCACCTTCTCTGTCTACATCCCCCCCGAGCGCTTTGTCCACCTTTACTGACGCGCAAGGGCCACTGGCCGGCATCGTGGAGGGGCGACCGCGAGCTCACCCTAGGGCAATCGAGTTGCGGTCAAAGTTACCCGAATCTCCACAAGCAATAGGCAGCGTATTTCATACGCGGCAAGCACCCAAGACGAATGTGCCTTCCATGTCACCTCAAGTGACGCATGCCACCGCAAAGGTCGCATCCATTGGCACACTGCTGGCTGCAGCCGCTGGTGCTGTCACTGGCACCACCGGCACCGCCGAGTCGTCGGGCTTGGCGCTGCACAAAAGCGCAAAGCGATGGCTTGACAGCTGCGTGAACGGCTCTGCCGCGATCCTCGGCAGCAGGCTACCCTCCTCAGAGTACTGGCGCGAGCGTCGCAGCTACCTCATCTACCGTCACCAGTTTTGTATCCTGATGCGCTACGCGCCGCGGGCGGCCTCCGTCTTGGACGTGGGCTCGGCGCTGCCACCCTTTGTCAACGCGCTGACCTGGATCCAACAGCGCACCATCCTTGGCCCTCGCTTCGCAGGCAATGTTGCCAAGGGCGGCGGGGATCTCTTCAGCATAGAGCGCATCCGAACCAAGTTTAATGTCACCGCGGTTCAAGCAGACTTTCTCGAGTGGCAGCCACCGGGCTGGGAGGTCGCGCAAGCGCCGTTCACGCTCGCCCACGCAGCCGCGCCCAAGACGGTTCCACCAGTCTTTGACCTAGTTCTTTGCAGCGAGGTGATTGAGCACATCGCCACGCCTCGCGAATTTGTGCGCAAGCTGCTTGCCATTGGAGATTTGGTGGTGCTCAGCGTGCCCTACCGCTGGGAGAAGTGCAACGACGGGTGCCACCACAAGCAGAATCGCATCACACGCGACAAGATCGCGGCATGGGCGGGGAGACAGCCGCTTGCCTACGACATCGTCGAGGAGTCGAGTGGTGAGCGCAGGATCATCTGCGTGTATAGGAGACAGTCTAACGTCAGTGCGTCAAGCAGCAATCACGCTTGAAGCCGAGTACCGTTAATACGGAGTATGCTAGGATTACGCGAGAAGGCGCACACTGTACGCTTCGCTTTCGCTTTTGTCACGGCGGCGGTCATCACGCCGCTTTTACGCTTCGTTTTCTAACGTTTTGATTTTATGCCTCGGTCCGGTCACAGCTCTGCGAGACAGTCCTCAGTCGCGTGGCGTTACACACGGCTATCGCACGGCATCCTCGAACGCGTGTGAGCGATGGGTGGTGCATGGCTGGTGGTGGTGCGGATCGCCGTTTTTGCCGCGCGGTCCGGACACCGGTGGAGACGATTGTTCTCCGATCAAACAGACCGACCAGCGACCACGTGTGAGACCAATTGCGACGAGCGGTCGAGACAGAGTCGAGACTCCCACCCGGTGTCTCGGAGAGTGAGTGTGAGAGACCAGAATTACCAGCACCGAAACTGCGTGCGCTGAGAATGCCTCGCACTTACAGCGTTACAGGGCGTACACCCCCGACTCCTGCAGCGAGCTGAACGCGAAGTTGGTGTCGTACATGTTGTCGCAAGGGGTGGATGTCATCGTCAGGTACTCGTCGCGAACGATCCTGTAGTTGTACTTGCCATTATTCGGAATCCTCTGACCACAGTAGTACTGGCGCAGCGGTCCGTAGTGCTGGTTGTCAAGGTACAGATACTGCAGCGAGACCAAATCCTGAATTGACGGTGGTACGTCACCGTGCATGTGATTCGCGTACAGATCGAATGTGAGGAGGCTGCGGAGCCCGCCAAGCGTCGACAGGGCCGTCAAGTTGCCATTGAGCGCGTTGTTGTGCATGCGTAAATGGCGCAAGGTCGAGAGCGAGCCGATCTCGAGCGGCACCGAGCCCGTGAGCCTATTTTCGGACAGCGAGAGGTCGGCGAGGTCCTGCATGTTACCGATGGACGGCGGCAGCGTGCCCGAAATGTTGTTCGTCGTCAAGTTGAGGTACCGCATGGCGATCATCTGCCCCAAGTCCTCAGGGATCGTGCCTTCGAGGCGGTTGGTTTGGAGATGGAGTACTTGGACCACGGTGAGGTTTGTGAGCTGCGCTGGGATCGTACCGGAGATGCGATTGAAACCGAGCTGCAGCACGAGCAGCCCGTCGTGGCGGCCGAGACTGGATGGCAGCGTGCCCTGAAGTGAGTTGCGTTCCATGTTCAGCTCTGAGAGCTTTTCATTCCCGTTCGAATTGATGTTGCCAATGGCATCGGGGATCTGTCCCTCGAGGTGGTTGTTCTTAAGACTGATGGCGGCGATGTTCTGTATCTCGCCGATCTCTGCCGGCAAAGAGCCGGAGATGGAATTAAACGAAAGATCGAGCCACGTCAGGTTATGCAGGTCGCCAATTCCCGTCCAGTTCGTGATGGAACCGGTCAAGTTGTTCGAGCGCAGGTTCAACGCGGTGACTCGGCCGAATGCGCAGTCGGGACCATCGATCCAGCTATCGCATGGATCTATACACCCGACGCCGCGCCACCGTGTTTGTGGATCGCATGGATCTGAGGTGGGGTCGTCGACGTGCCAACCGTCGCTGTTGAGCCAGTGGGGCCCGCCGAGTAGATTGTAGAACGAAACTAGTGCGGCTCTATCCGCCCGCCTCATTCCCGAGAGTGCGAGCGCGGGCAGGAGGGTAACTAGCAGCTGCAGGCGCGGCATCCACAGTTGTACAAATTGTGTCTGGAACCACAATGTGGAGACGAATACCACCGGCGAGTCAAGGGCACGGCCCCTCCTGGCGATCACGACGTCGAAAAATTAATTGAACGAAACCGTTGGCGTGCATGCAGTTTTTACGTGCTTTTCTGAACTTGAGTCCCGTAAGTCCGGGATGGTCCGCGGAGAATGCTCGAAAGACTCTGGTATGAGGGCGACAGCTCTAACCTAACCAGAGAGATCTGGGAACACGAACAGTGATATCGGATGTTAATCGGATGCACTCGGATGACTTTTCCGAATTCATGGAGGAACGCGCCACGCTGGTTGCTTTAAGCGACCTTTGCCAGGCTCATTGGCTGGCGAAAGCGCCACGGCATCTTATATGACTCGAGTCTCGCCCGTTCCTCGAGCTCATGCTGCCGGCGCTCCGCCTCAGCTTCCACCTGAGCCCTTGGAGGCGCTAGCTCATGCCATGCGGGTGTGGTCTCGAAGGCTCGGCGATCACGCGGCGTTTCCAGCATGCGCCTGCCAATTGATGGGGGGTCGCGATGGCGAGATGGCACCGGGGACATTGGTGGCGACGGGCTCTCCCACGTCCCAAAACGTGAGTACTGGGTGGTGAGCACGTCAACGGGACCACTGTCAAACGGGGTGGGGAAGATTACGCTGTGTGGCGACGTGGACAGCGAGGTGACGGAAGGAAAGCTAATTTCGGATCTCGGGCTCCTCACTCCGATCCAATGTGATTTGGCAGCAAGGCGCTCCGTGATAAGGGCAGCCTTTTGTGTCAGTGGCGGAACGCCCCGCGGCTTCGAAGATGTCGGGCTATTTCCAATCTTGTCGACTATGGGGCGCGCCAGCGGCTCCAGGTATCCGAAGCCCACCAATTTGACATGTGGCGAAAGCGTGGTCATCTTGCCACGCGCGCGCGCGGGGCCGAGCGCTCGGTCCCAACATGGGGACCCTTCGTAATTGCAGTCTTAATCGACGTGCCGCAGTCGCCAAGCGCCAGACTTCACGGACGCCCACCGAGGACGAACACATGATGGGCTGCATTTAAGTACTGTAACGGGTTCTCCGAAGTTTTCAAGATTTCCTCAGAATGGGCACGACGGCCACTCCGGGCACGGCGTAGGGGACAAGTCTTGCTACGCTTCTTACTGATTATAACATCCAGCTAATTGACCATGCTCACGACGATGGCCACGACGGTGGCCGCCACTATGAATGGCACGCTTCACACCATGACGGGCACGCCGCAGCACGAGCTACGCCTGCCTCCGCGTTCGGCCTTCCCGGCCGCGCGCTACTTCACCACCCTGCAAGATCACTTGGACCCTGGCAACACGAAAACGTGGCAGCAAGCGTACTTTGTCAATGACACCTTCTTCGACGGCAGTGGCCCGGTCTTCGTGTGCGTTGGCGGCGAGGGTCCCGCACTCGACGGCAGTGCGGTCGTCTCGTCAGTGCACTGCAACGATGCGGTCGAGCTCATGCCACGCGTCAATGCGCTCATGCTCGCAGTCGAACATCGTTACTACGGGTGCCATAACACCTCGGCGTGCCCGTACTCGTCGCATGATTCCGAGCCTCTCAGGTTCCTCTCGTCGCGTCAGGCGCTCGCCGACCTCGCCACCTTCCACTCGTTTGCCACCAGAGAGTTCTCGCTCACTTCCGCCAACAAATGGGTGTCGTTTGGCGGGTCCTATCCTGGCATGTTGGCGGGCTGGTTCCGCGTGCTCTACCCGGAGCTGGTGCACGCCTCCGTCTCCTCCTCCGCGCCGGTCGTTGCCAAGCTCGACATGAACGAATACTGGGACGTGGGCTCGAAGGCGTACTCACTCCCCTCTGTTGGCGGTTCGGACGAGTGTTACACCGACATCAAGACCGGCCATGCGATGATCGGCGAGCTGATGGGCACCGCCACGGGCAACGCGCAGCTTGCGCACCTCTTTCCGCGGCAGGTGAGCAGCCCGGCTTCGCTCAACACGACGAGCGGCCAGCGCGCCTTTGCGGGCAATGGGATCATCGACTTCCCAGCTCAGGGTAACGACCCGACTTGCACCTCGTCCAACTGCAACATCGACAAGATCTGCGCGACGGTGCGTGATGGGCCATCGTCCAAGACGCCGCTCGAACGCCTCTCGACGCTGGCCGGCGGCCCTGGGGCGCCCGTGCCCGTGCAGACGCGAGCGCTGTCGATGGTCGAGCAACTGTCCTCTGATGCCGCCACTGTCTCCAAGCTGCACCGGGAGCTCGATTACTGGGGCTACCAGACGTGCACTGAGTTTGGCTTCTACCAGACGTGTGAGGTGGGGACCGCCTGCATGTTCACGCAGGGCCTCGTCCTCCTCCCCGAGTTCACAGCAACGTGCCAGGCCTGGCAGATTACGCCGGCGATGATCAAAAAGTCCATCGACGCGACCAATGCCTTTTACGGCGCCGACCGGCCCGACCTCGCGCGCAACGCGACGCGAATCCTATACGTCAATGGCAACGTCGATCCTTGGTCAGGCCTCTCGATCCTCAAGTCGCCCTCGCCCTTGCTGCCCACTCTGATGGTCGAGGGTGCCTCGCATCACGCCTGGACCCACCCGGCCCAGCCGAGCGATCAGCCGAGCGTCGTCGCCGCCAAGCAGGCGATCAACAAGCAGGTGCTCGCATGGCTCGCTGAACCGTAAGTGAGAGCTGCAGGTGGTCTAGGTGCTTGCGTTTATCGGCCGGCGGTGTGTGTGCGCGCGCGCGCGCGCGCTCCTCGCTCTCGGCGGGCCCGCCTCGGGTCGCACGAGGTCGGAGGTCGGCCGGGCGGTCGCCGCCGCGCGGCACGCCGGCCGGGTCCACGCGGACGCGGTCGCCTAACGGTTGCCCCCTGAGACTCCCCGGGCTAGCCGGCTCGAAGGCCGGCGCGCGTTTTCGTCCTTTTCATCGCGCGGGCGTGTATAATTGGATATCAGGTTATTGTCTCCTCGATAAACATATGACCACTCACTCCACACTCAGAGTGGGCCACGCTCGACGGAACGCCCACGCGCAGCTGAAAGTCGCTGTCGTGCTTCATCGACATCATAAAAGGACTTGCAAGAGGGGCGGCCACGATACAGACACGCGGTCATGACTCAGGGACGATCGAGCGGACCGACTGCTGAACGACCATAGTATCCGCTCGTATCAACGCGACGCTGGCGGATGACGTCCGGATCGTAGGGCTCGGCAAAGCACGGCTTGGAGCCCGGAGCCGCACGAGCGCTGGGACTAGCATCTCGGGTTGGCTCCATCGGCCGGGAGGCAACGGGTTTGATAGGGTGGCCTCCCATAGCGGCTGAACCAGTGAAAGCGGTCTCGCCCAACCCACCCAGCTGGCGTCGGTCACCACGGCTGCCAACACCGTAGCGGAAGTCCTGGTAGTCGAGGTCCAGTCCCACTGGCGCAACCCGATCCTTGACATTCATCTGAAGCGCACCGTGCCGCAAGGCCGTTCTGGACGGCATTAAAAGCGCCTCGCAGCCCAGCAAAGAAGAGAAAAAAAGCAGTATGACAGTCGACATCATTCTCAGACAGGGCTGGTCTGTGGAAATTGGATTCCTGAAGCTTCGCAGATTCTGCGGAAGGTGCCGACGCTCACCCTTTGTCGGGCGCGGACACCTTCGTGTGAGAGCACGGGGTGGGGAGGGAGGAGGGGGAACGGAGAATCCCTTTCTCCGACGCCTTTTGGTACTGTACCGTACTGTATGAATACCACGATCGCTAACCACCCAAGACAGCGGCGGGAGAACCGGGCAGCTCTGTGTGAAACGGCTGCGAGCCGGAGCGTGCTCCCGAGAAGGCACCAACTCACAGTTGAAAAGGTCGTGCCTGTGCTTGACGGAAAGGCGCGCGTTTTTGTTCCACTCGACAACATGTCGGCGACCCGTGTTCAGGGCGGAGGCACGCGCACGGTGACGGCGCGCCCGCCACGCGAGGGCTGCAGCTGCAAGCCCGATCTGGCCTCGGGCCGATGCTGCGCATCCATGCGATGCTCTTGCCACAAGAACGGGCAGGGCTGCTCAGAGAGCTGCGCGTGCGCAGGCCGTCCCGGTGAGGCGCCGCTGTGCAACTGCGCCGAGCCGAAACGGGGCACCTCTCTCGCCGTGAAGAAGGAGGGCGGCAATCAGGGCCGACGCTTCTTCAAGTGCCAGGATTGCGATTTCTTCCAATGGGCGGGCGAGCGCGGTGCATGTGCGAACCCGAACACGGACGCGGAGCTTGACCAGCCTGCAAAGCGCCCAAAGCCGAATGGTGCGCACGACGGGTTGTTCGACAACGCCATCGACCTCGACGACGAGGAGCTGGGCGGCAGCAGCGCACGCGGCGCTGGTGCGAGAGGACGCGGAGGCGGCGGCGGACGAGGACGTGGCGGAGGTGGCGGAGGTGGCGGCGGCGGAGGAGCGCCATCAGCTCCTCACGGCGGTGGCGCAAGGGGTGGCAAGGGCGGCGGCGGCAAGGGAGGCCGGAAGAAGAAGTGCGACAAGGGTGCGGCCTGCCCGTACCAACACGAGCACCAGCACTGCGCGGAGTACTCGCATCCCACCGATGAGCCGCCCGCCGGCGGCGGCAGCGGCTTCACTGCCTTTGGCGGCGGCGGGCAGCGCGTCGGCAGCAACGGCGGCGGTGGCAGCAGCGGCGGCGGCGGCGGCGGCTTCGGCGGCGGCAGCAGTAGCGGCTTCAGCGGCGGCGGCAACGTACTCGGCGGCGGCGGCGGCGGCCACGACGAGGGCATAGAGTGCGAGGTGTGTGGCCGCCTCATCAGCCTTGCCACATTTGACTTGCACACGTCCGCGCACGAGCGCTCAGGCGAGCTCGCGCGTTGGCAGCAGCAGCAGCGAGAGCGCATGCTGCTGGCGGAGCAGGAGGCCGCATACGAGGCGTCGTTGCGGGCGGATCAGGAGGCAGAGGCGGCGGAGGAGGCGAAGCGGGCACAAGAGGCACGGGCCAAGGCGGAGGCGAAGGCGAAGGCCAAAGTGGAAGCGGAGGCGGCTGAGGCGGCGGCCGAGGCGGCCAGGCGAGAGGAGCAACGGCAGCGTGAGCTGACGGAGGCCCGCCGCGCGGCTCTACAGCGCGCGGCTGAGGCCCTGCAGCCCGAGCCAGCGGCGGCCGAGGGCGCGCTGCTTACGACGCTCAAAGTGCGCCTGCCAAATGGGCAGGCTGTGGTCCGGCGCTTCCGGCGCACCGATACGGCGGCGGCCCTCTTTGCGTGGCTTGCGGCGCTCGAGGCACTCGCGGCGCTGCCCGCGTGGTCGCTCGCGCTGCCCGTGGGCGAGCCACCCCTCGAGGGCGGGCTACTACCTACGGAGGAGACGCTCGAGGAGCTCGACCTCATCAACGTCACGCTGTGGGTGCAGCAGGACGAGGTACCGTGAAATTGACGCCGGGCGTGGAGAAGTCGAGGTTTTACTGTAGCAGCCTCGAATGTCCACTCCACACCCAAACGCACCAACCTTCCTCTTTGAACTATGGGGTCGGGGTCGTGTTCGTCGTTCACAGGCGCTGGTTAAGTCGTTCACAGACAGAAGATGTTCGCGCAGACAATGCCGCCGAGGCTGACTGTCGCGCCCCCATTTCTTGTGCATGCACATTTCGTCAGGCCGGTGCGCAGCTGGCCGTCCATGAGCTCAGACGACCTCGATGATCCAGACCTCGAAGACGACGATCCTTACATTGCCTTCCGAAATGCACGTGGCAGCTTGGGACGATGGGCTCCTCGCATGGGAGGCACACGGTGGATGGCAAGTGACCCCGGAGGTCGGCTCGCAGGCGCCGAGGAGCTGCTCGCATCGGGCGCGCCGCCTATCATCCTCGACAATGGAATGAAAGTGCGCGTGGACGGGCGCCTTGGCGAAGGCCGCTTCGGAGATGTGTTGCTTGGCAAGGCAGATGATGGCAGTTCAGTGGCGATCAAGGTGGCTCTGCGGCGGACGTCTCAGCTCGCCACAGAGGCCGCTTGCCTTCGCGCCGTCGCTGGCAGCGCGGGTTTCCCTCGCCTGCTGGCACATCGACCTCCGAGTGAAGAGCGTGCCAGCGAGCTTCTCGTCATGGAGTTACTCGGTGACTCCGTGCAGACCCTTTGGGAACGGGCCTCACGACGCACGCACTTCTCCTCACCGACGGTTCGGCACATTGGCCGTGGCACGCTGCGCTGCCTGCGCGCACTCCATCGCGCCGGGTACGTGCACAACGACCTCAAGCCGCCCAACGTCCTCCTCGGAGCGGCGTCGTCAGCAGCGGCAGATGAGATGCATTTGATCGATTTTGGCTTGGCGACGACTGCCAATGCGGCCGCGGCAGCTGGCGCGCCCTCTTCGCCAAAGGCGGCTCGCGGCTCGATCGACGCACGTGTGGGTTCGCCTCTGTTTGCGAGCGTCGCGGCACACGATGGTTTCCCTACTCGACCAGTCGACGATCTCGAGTCGCTCGTGTACATGCTGGCGTTCCTGGCGGCTGGCTCCTTGCCGTGGCAGCAGGCTGCGTACGCGCGTGTGCCCGAGATGAAGCGCGCCCTGCTGCGCGATGGCTGCGCGGCGCTGGTGGACAGCATCGCTTCGTCCCGAGATATTGCCCGAGATAGCGTCTCTTCGGCCCAGGCTAGAGAGCACACTGTGGAGCACACTGTGGACCGCAGCAGCACGGCGGATATGGCTCAGGCGCTGCGTGGACTGTGGACGGAGGTGACCGCTGCGCAGCAAGCGGATAACATCGATCACGTGTACGAGGCATGCCTGGCGGCGCTCGAAGAGAAGGCCGACGCACCGGAAAGTACAGATGTTGGTCACGCGTATGATTGGCACACCGCTGCGTAAGCCCTGTCCTGTGAATGTGAATGTGAATGTGACCGCTGCGTAAGCTCTGTCCTGTGCGACGACCGTGACGTCGCGGCGACGAGCGAATCGGCGAGTTAATCGCCGAGTCCGGAGCCGGGCCGCCACAGTGACAGTCGCGAGTACCGTCAACACGGCTTTCTGCAGGGCGAGCTTTGCGAGGTTCGAGGTTCGGTTTCAGCGCGAGGCGCGCTCGTGCGTCGTGGCTCAACCGAGGCATCATCCGATCAACAAACTGCGCGGTCCGGACTTACAGATCGCCGTAATGCCATGGTGGGGTGCTTCCCACATACAAGCCGTATACGGAATGACGTGAGTCTATCGTATGAGTGTAACTGTGATCTCACTGTGTGTATTATTTTTGCTAGGGTCGAGTACGTACGCGCGATCGGATTCCACGCCCGACCAACACTCGCCGGCGGCTGACCCCGCGGCCCGCGCCGCGAGCCACGCGGAGAGGCCCCCCTCGCAATGACGCCCCCCCGCCCCCGCCGCCCCGTTAACGGCCCCGTGCACAGCACAGCCACCGACGCGCACAGCGCAGCCACACGCTCCGGCCTCATGCCGGAACGTCGAAGCTCGTCTCACGCGTGTCCACGCTGCATCGTACATGTCATCCATTTTAAGACCGTCGACGTCCCCTCTCCTTTCGCCCTCTGCGTATGGACCCACGGCGCTCAGATGCACAGTACTACAGCTCGACGGATCCATCTTCGGTCATCCATCCTGCGGCAGCAGCGGCGGCAGCGCCCCTCCCTCCACGACTGGCCGAGGGCCCGCCCACAGGGCTGTGCGAGGGAATGCCCGACTGCCTGAAGGAGGCGATGTTCGTTGCGCATCTGCATGCGCCTCTCGCTGCATGGGCGGGCGGGGTGGCGCTGCCGCCGGGCGGGTTGGCGGGGGCTCGGGCGGTCGGGGGGGCGGCTGCCGCCGGTGCCGGTCGCTGCCGCGCCGGTGTAGGAGTCGGTGTCGAGAAGCGAGCACGAGCGTTCGAGGGCACGCAGCCGAATCACATCTCGATCTCGATCTCGATCTCGATCTCTACTCGGCTGGCCCGCTTGCCCATGCCCCGGCTGCCCTTGGTGCTGACGTATGAAGCTTTTCTTGGCAGCGAGCACGAGGCCGCGGTAGGCACGCGCCGCCGCCTCCTGATTGATCGGCACGTCCCGTGAGTAGAGGACGCGCCCAGCAGAGCGCTCCGCCCGGTAGGCTACCAAAACCTTGCGCGACAGGTGCGTCGGCGTGACGGCGGCTGCTGGGATCCAAATGAGTTCGAGACCCTCGCCTCGCGCGCCCATCACGGCGCGGGACTCGGTCGTTTCGACCCCACGACCCGCTCGGCTGACGGCCGCGCGGCCGTCGGCGGCGCCCGCGCCGCCCGCGCCGCTCACAGCTTCGGACGCGAGCGCCGTTGCGAGCGCGGCTTCCGAATGAGGCCTTGGCGTGAGCGTCGTGTTGGGCATGGGCATCGCCGCGGACGCGGGCGAAGAAGACGCCGAGGAGGACGTGGATGTGCCGAGGGCGCGGGTGCTTGCGGACGGCGACGCGGGCGCAGGAGGCTGCACTGTGGATGCGGACGGCGACGGCGCGGGAGGCGGCGGTGCGGGAGGCGGCGGCAGCGGCGACGGTTCCGCGTACGCGTAAAAGCCGCGGGCGCCACCGGGCAGTGTGAGCACCTGTGTCGGCTCGAGCATAATCTGATGCAATCCGCACGCGGCGGCATGGCCGTCCGCGTCGGCGCCGACCTCGGCTTGGGAGGACCTCTGCAGCCGCGCACCGCCGCTCACTCGCCGACTACCCCCGATCGATTGACGAAACAGGCGGGAGAAGAGGCCGGTGCGGCCTGGGGCGCCATCCTCCTTGTCGTCGTCGTCGGCGGCGGTGGCGCCGCTGCTGCCCGGCGCGCCTAGCGCGCCCGCTGCAGAAGAGCTGTGCAGTTGCGGACTTGAAAGGCCAAACAGATTGTGGCGGCGAGGCGAGCCGAGCACGGAAGAGAGCGAGAGCGCGCGCCGAGGCGGTTGCAGCGCCGAGGCAGTTGCAGCGTCGGAGGCGCCGGCCTTGAACGGCGCACTCGCGGAGGCGGTGCGGCGGGGTTGCGAGAGGCGTGCCGTATGCGGCGAGCTCGCCGCCGCGTTCGAAGCGTCGACCACACGCGGCATTGGACCCGGGTCCCCTTGCGCTGGCGGAGGGTTCCGGGCAACGGGGTGGAGGGACGGGTTGGAGGTCGCCGAGAGGAACAGGTGCTGAATCGCTCCCGTTCTCGCAAGGCTCGCCGCAGATGAGAAGGCGCCGCCGGAGCGTGGCGTGGCCAACGCGTCCAGGCAGCGGTCCAGGAGGGCGTGGGTCGAGATGCCTGCATACTCATCGACGTGCACACCGAGCATCGGAGCCGCTAGCTTGGCCACCTCTACGGGCGCACCTCGGAGGTCGAGCTCGTTCCGCAGGATGGCTGCCTTCGCCTCTAGGCTCCGGCCACCGCTCCTGCCGCTCACGCCACCACTGCTGCTGCCGCCACCGCCGGCGTCGGCGCGCCCACTGCCTCGCCCCAGACACGAGAAGAGCGCCTGGGCTGGGGGCGAGGGCCCAGTGGCGCCCGAGGCGGCGCTCCCCGAAGAGCACCTCGGGCTGTGGAGGCGTGGCGAGACCGCACCGAGGGCCAGCGCGCTAGGCGGCTGCGGTGCGGCAGGGCGATAGGCGTCTTGAGGTCCTGCGACGAGCACTGTCGGCGGTGGTGGCGGCGGCTGCAACGTCAAGGAGGCGCTCGAGGACGAGGCGCCTGGCACGACGCTGCCCGTATGACGCGGCGGCCCGGTGACGGCGACCGAGGCGGCAGCGGCGGCAGCGGCCGAGGCGACTGCGGCCGCGGTGAACGCGGGCTGCGAAGACGTCGTCGTGGGCAATGATCGCACAGATGGTGGCACCCTCGGAAGCTCCCATCGACAGACCGGGCAAGAGGACTGGCGCGCGAGCCAATCCACCGCACAGTGGCGATGGTAGTGATGCTTGCAGCCTAGCTCGAGCACGCATTCGCCGGCATTGAAGTCCTCGTTACAGATGGCGCACTCGGGCTCGGCCTCCACGTCTTTGGCCGTCATGAACATAGCAGGCAGTGAATCGAGAATCTCCTCAGAGGCACCACCGGCCGCCTGGGGCGACAGCGTCCCACCGCCCGAATCGGGCGAGCCACTCGCGTCCGTGTTGACACCATCTTCGTGGTACACGTCGTCGTCGTCGTACTCCTCATCATTCTCCTCATCGTACTCATCGTACTCGTCCTCCTCTTCATCACCCTGCCATGTCACCGCATGCGGCATGAACTCGACGAAAGCGCCCCCGCACATGGTGCACGGGGGCACGTCGGACGTAAAGTCGAGCGTCTCGAAGTGACCGGCGCATTCGTGGCACCACCACATCGTGTTACGTGGTGGAAAATGCGGCCCTGACTGGATTGGGGGGTGTGGCCTCAGGGCTTTATTACACAGACGCATTGACGGTACCCTAATTAGGGTGACACCTCCCTTAACCACGTCATCCCAGGATGGCGTGGGATCCCGTGACCCACCAAGAACTAGACGCCACCCTCGACAAAAGAGGCTGGCCAAAGGAATGAGCGAGTCGCTCGTAGGAACTAGAAGCGGCCGCAGCATCGGGCGCCCCATGGTGGCCCTCGCGATCCACCTGGACGATCTGGGCGCGCAAGGTCGGCCAGGCCGCCACCAGCGCAGCCCCAGGAGACATCTTCTGCCGCACGTAATCACGGACGTCCTCGTCCAGGCGATTCACTGCCGACAGCATGATGGCGCGGGCATCCGGGTGATGCGCCGCGGTGCTCAGCAGCGTGCGCAGGAGTTCGCAGGTGAGCGAGACGGCACGCTCCGAAAGGGGCACCCTCCCGACACCGTCCTCGCACGTGTAACCCGACGGCGCCTCGCGCCCGACCAGGCACATCTCAGCAGCCAAAAGCTTCGCCTCGAAGCGCTCGACCATGCCGTAGGCAGTCGTAGGAGCAACACCTACCCTGCCAGCCGGGCGGAAGTGCACCCCCTTCCGGGTAGCAACGACCTCGATTGGGGCCTGCTCCTTCGCTGGCCACTCCATCGAACTCGGCCGCACCACCATACCCTCCGACGTGTCGACGTGGCCCACCGGCCAGAGGTACTTCCGCATCGTCGCAAGAAACGACGAAGAAGGCATGAAGATCTCACCCGGGACGCGACGACCACTTGCCTGCCACCGAGCGTCCATATCGGTCTCCTCTGCAGCCGACATCGAGCGGCCGGAGGTGGCGACACCAGCAGAACCAGCATCATCGGTCGCGCGGGCCTGATGACCCGCCAGGCTACGAGCAAGCGAGTCCTTCGCGCGGGCAACGCAACGGTCCAATTTGGAGCGCAGGCTCTCCCAGCCCGGCGTAGTCTCATCATCAGGATCCGCAGCAGGATCCTCACCAAGGGTCGCCCGCCACAGCCGTTTGGCAGTGCGCGTAAGGGTCCGGGCGTCGTTATGACCCTCGATCATCGCCAGGGCAAGAGTGTCGAACACCGCACCCACCTCGACGCTCGCATCAGCACGAAGTGTCGGTAGCATTTCCTGCAGCCCCTCCGTGCAAAGGATCGCGTACGCTGTCGGGGAAGCGAGGGCCGACGACATGACGACGTAACACCTCGCCGGTAAAAGCGAGCGCGCGCGCGCGCGTCGTCACACAAACTCACAAAGTTAGGAGGCAAACGTCCGAATCGGACACAGAGCAGTCAACGATGGGCAGGGACCGAACGCGACTCGACGCATGCATCCCCAAACCCCGACCGTTAGCAGGACAACGTTACGAAAGGACGCTCGGCGAAATGGCAATCCCAGCAGCTAGGAGGATGAGCGCACTCACCCCCCTGCTCCTCGCAACCATCACCGGCAGCGCCCTTTGGGAGCCGCGAGACTCACTTCGCTTCTGCAGCCCACATAGAGTCCCGCGCGACTACCTTACCGCCTTCGACGCGGTGGTCGTCGCCCTCAGGGGCGCCAGAGTGTCGACAAGATCGTACGCACGCCCCCCGGCGGAGCTGCCGCAACGATGGGCAGGAGGCCACGCGGCCGACGACATCGGGAACAAGTGGGTCAGACCAGTCTGCGACAGGCTGGTGCCCCTCGAGCCGGGCAACCCCTGGGCCCACGTCATGTACGCAATAACCCACATAACAACACTACCGCACGTCTCGCACAACGTACGCATGCACTCGCACGACACCATTCGGGACATCGCCGACTACATGGTCGCGGCCGGGACCGGCCTCGTGGCAAACGGACTGGCCCGCAGGCAACTCATGGAGGCGGCGGCGAGTGCACTGCGCCCTTTCGCCGACTGGGTAGTGGATCACATCATGACCCTGGAGGCGCGAGTCATCTGCAGCCAGGTGAACGTACCGCTAATGTGCGCATGGATCGAAGCCTACGACTGGCCAGACATAAACCTCGGGAAGCACCTGACCGCGGGCTTCCCATCGTTCGGAACCCTCGCCGACAGCGGGCTCTTCCGACCAGTCTGCCGACCTGCAGCCTACACACTCGACGAGCTCGGCGGAGGACGGGCTAGGCGCCCGCAACCCCAGGGTCAAGACAGCAAAGCATCGCCACAACAATACCACCCAAGCAACGTAGACTGGCTTGGGGACGTCATCAGGAAGACGAAACGAGAAGCCACAGAAGCACTCGCCGAAGGAGGGGACCGCGCCGGGGCCCTGCGAGCGATCGAGGCCTCGGTACTCAAAGAATCACGCCTCACCAGAACGGCGGCAGATGGCAGCAGTGTACCGCAGCCGACCATGGGCAAGCCCATGTCGCAGAAAGAACTTCGAACTTGGGCCGCTCAGCATGGCGGCCTCAAAGGCATTCGAGTCATCACCGCCTTCGCGCGCAATCAGGGCGAAAAGGCCGACGGGTCCATCGCCTGGCGAAGAATTGACAATGCCAAAACCGGGGGGCAGAACGGGGCAGTCTCGCACTGCGAGACGACGTTCAACCCGTGCTTCGAGACGCCCGCCACAGCATGTCGCATTCTCAGAGAGGCGTACGACGCCCAGGGCATAACGATGCCGGCGTGCGGACTCACAGTCGACGACATGGCTGGAGCCTTCAGGCAAGTACCAAACGCCGACGCGCACTGGTTCATAGTAGCCTTCTACTACAGCGGCCTAGACGACGGCAACAGACTCGGCGAAGCCGGAGTCAGATTTAGCGTAGTCTGGGGACACACGTTTGGCTCCTCGGCGAGCGTCCTCAACTTCGCAAGAGTTGCGCACCTCCTATCATGGACCACCAGAGTGCACTTCGGGCTCCTCACAGACCACTACGTTGACGACCACTTCACGGTGGACATCATCGAGGCCAAAAGTAGGGCCGCCGATGGCATCGGCTGCACCCACGAGTGCGCCGGATTCCAAATAAAAGCAGATAAGCACCAGCCGCTGAGACCGGCCAACAAGCTACTCGGCGTACAAGCTAACCTCGCCAACGTTCACCTCCCAGAGGGATACGCGGAGTTCTCGGCCACCGAAAGCAGGATCAAGAACATCCTCCGGGAACTTCAGGAGGGCAAGGAAAAACGCCGCCTCGACCCAGGAGCCGCCGAAGAGGTGGTAGGGAAGCTCGGCTTCACGCTGCAAACCGCCGCCATACGGGTCGGCAGGGCGGTCGTTGGCGTCCTGAGCAGGCACGCGCGCGGGACCAGCGACGCCTGGACACCCGAACTTAGCGAGGTCTTAGCCTTCCTCCTCGTCGTACTCCCAGCGCTCCCGCCACTCCTCGTCTACATGAGAAGAGACAGGCGAAGGCCGGTGTACTTGTACACCGACGCATCCTACGTGCGACACCCCAGGAGCTTCGGACCAGGCGACGGCAAGCTCGGAATATGGCTCGTCGACCTAGAACCCCCGGCCGGGCAACCAGCGCTGGTGTACGCCAAGCAGGACGTCCCGCGGTGGTGCTATCTCCTATTCGATGTGAACAAGAAACAGCACATCGCGCAAGCCGAGATGCTAGCCATGGTGTCGGCATACTATACGTTTGGCGATCGCCTCAAGGGGCGGGCAGTCATGCACTGGTGCGACAACACGGTTGCCCTCTCAGCAGCCGTCGGCGGAAGCGGTAACTTCCCCGGCTGCATGCGGCTTGTGTGCATGCTGCACCTAGCTCTCCTTTGGTTCAACGTACTCGTCTACTTCGACTGGGTGCCGACCGACGACAACCCAGCGGACTGGCCCACGAGGGCCGATAAGTTCCACCTCATCCCGCCAGAGGCAGTTGAAGTGGAGATGCGACTCCCACCCTCACTGCTCTTCACACCCCTAGACGGGAACGGAATGGCACTGGCAGCGTGGAGAGCAACACTCATGCGGGTAAGTGGAGCAGCGCCAGCAACCGCGCCAAACACACAAACACAACAGCAGTAACAGTTAGTACAATAAATAATCGAGTGACACACCAGCCGATCCGACCATCCCCTATGGTCGGGTTCCCTGGCCTGTCCAGCCTCGATAGGAGTAGCCACTAGAGCGGATTTAAGCGCTCGCGGTAGCATATTATGCGCAGCATAATATCCCCGCGAGGGAACCGTAGCTACTCCCTAGCCCAATGGTAACAACCAACTCTTAAGGTAGTTACCGAGGGGCCCCAAGGGACCAATGCTCATCCACGTGTCGCCCTAAGTGTAACGCCAATCGTATGTTTAATATACAAACGCAGTGCTCACCGCCTATACGAACACGCCGCGACGAGTTCGTCGAGCGAACTTCTTCCGAAAGGGGAAAGTTGAAGCGCCGCAACGGTCACCAAGTTCACGTTAGATTGCCATCTCGGCAAGACGCACGACCACCGGTCCCGTGGAGACCCAACGTGGAGGGCGCAGAGGGCGGCGCACCCACACACACAAACAAACAAAGCGCCACACACAAACGAAAGGACCCACAATCCAAGTACGCCCTTGGACTTAGACGGACAAGGGAGAAACGGATCGCAAGCTTGCCTAGAGACCTCGGTCCGTGTAGCCGTTGCGGTTACCGGTTTACCCTGGTCGGTTTAGCGACTTTTAGCGACGCGCTGACTAATTAGCGACATGCTCACGAAACTCAAGTCACTCAAATCAAGTACACATGAGTACCCGAGTATTCAACTCAACTCAACTCAAGTACTCAACTCAACTTAGTCAGAGGACCGGTATCAGATGATAGCCCGGGCAGAGCGCATCACAGGCCCTTGATCCCAGGCTGAAGAGGCCCCCTCGAGGCCTCGAGGCCTCGAGGCTGGGATGCGCTCTGCCCGGGCAATCATCTCTCCATTCGTAGTAACGGGTGAAACTCCGCACGGTGTATTTGAAACCAAGGGGCCCCTTGTTGAAACGGACCCGAAGCATTGGTGACAAACTTGCCTGTCGGTTTCATCTCGTGTGGTTGCGCACCGAGACCGACTGGGCGCGATGCGTCGCTCCGCGTCGACACTGATCAGCAGGTTCGATGAGACTGGCAGACGGCCAGAGGGTGACTTCTGGAAGCAGTATGTACAGGGTGTCCACGAGCGCAACCCTTTCGCAGGCACTGCGATTATGCGCCGCGTGCGCACGGACCCTAATCTTGGCATGCCAAAATTGAAAACTTCAGTCTCGTTCCCAGCGATAGACATCCCGGGGGCTTCTGCTTTTGATCCCTCCGCGAGCCCCAAACCAAAGCTACCTGCAATTCGTTCCCTCGATAAGTACTCCAAGCTGGCGCTCATGAAGGCGGATGCCGAAAAGCAGTCGCGCATGACGCCGCCTCCGTTCCCCAAGCACGACCGACCCGCGGTGCTCGCGTCGGAGCTCTACGCCCAAGCGCTCGAGCGCAAGGAGCGCGCGCGGCTCCGGCGGGAGGCGCGTCAAGCCGCCGCCGCCGCCGCCGATGCCGCTGCCGCTGCCGAGGCTGCTCGAGCGGGGGGAGCCTTGAACGCCGCTGCGATGGCGGAGAAGGCAGCAAAGAAGAAGAAGATGGAGGCGCTCAAGAAGAGCTCGATGGTCATGCAAGCGCAGGATGCAATCAACAACAAGTTCAAGGACATGTTCAAGGCCTTCCAATACATCGACCTCGACCACTCGGGTACGCTGAATGAGAAGGAGCTTGCGCAAGCGCTCGACATGTTCAACGTACCGCTCGACAAGAAGAAGCTGAAGGAGATTATCGCCGCGTGCGATGCGGACGGCGACGGCTCCATCGACTATAAGGAGTTCGTAGATGTTCTCGCGCGCGACACGGTGACAATTGCGGCGATGGGGCAAGCGCGATATGCAGGCTCTCGAAGCGATGGGTGTCGAATCCCTGAGCAAGGAGTTCCTCAAGAATGAGGGCAATCGCTTTTACAAGAATGACAAGGCCACCATCAACAAAGACTACGAGACCATGATGGCCGCCTCCGCCAATGCGCCCGTCCAGACGGAGGCGCAGAAAAAGGCCGCGCTGAATCAGGCACGCGATGCGATCAACGCTAAGTTCTCCAATATGCGCAAGGCCTTCCAAGACCTCGACCTGGACGCTTCGGGAACGCTTTCGCCCAAGGAGCTCTATCACGCCTTTGATCGGTTCAACCTCCAAATGGACAGGGGGCGATTCCAGTCCATCATCGACGCGTGCGACAAGGACGGAAACGGCAGCATCAGCTACGAGGAGTTTGTCGACGTGCTCGCGCGCGACACGGTCGCGGATGCAGCGATGGGCAAGCGTGGCCTGCAGGCTATCGACGCGATGGGCGTTGAGTCCCTGGACAAGGAGTTCCTCGGACACAAGCATATCAAGAACATCAAGGCCTCGATCAACAACCTGGATGACCTTTTCTGAGACGGCTTACGCGGTGGTTAGATGTCCTGTGCTTGCGCTCGCGTTTGGGTTCTGGCGCGTGCACCCGGAAGGGGGCCGGCCTCCACTCTCGATTCCTGTTACGCTGACACGACGAGCCTTTTTTTATGATTGGTGCAATTGTGTGTGCGACGTGTGAATGCGCTGCGCGCGGAATGCTCCACCTCCCCGATGGCATGTTGACGCCGGCCCAAGTTTGAAATACAAACTTCAAAGACAAACTTCTAACTTTTGCATTCGCTAAATCGGCTGGCGATCACCGATTTCGTGAGGACCTTCGCACCGCCGGTGAATTCTGCGGCATGCTGACGAGGTCGTCCTCCGGACCAGCGGTCCTCCGGACCGGCGGCATTGCACTGCTGCTAGTCGCTCTGGTCTTCTACAGCAGCGAGCGCGCGCGACCGCGACAGGAACTGGAGCCCGCTGCCATGGAGCTCTCTCCTGAGCTCTCAGGTTCGCCGCCGCCGCCGCCGCCGCCGCCGCCGCCACCACCGCCGCCTCCACCCTCGCCGTCTCCACCCTCGCCGCCGCCACCGCCGCCTTCACCACCGCCGCCGAGGCCGAAGGTGGCACTTAAGCATCCGCCGAAGGGTGCCGACGGAGGCCAGCCCACGCTCCTGATTATCTTGCTCCTCGTTATCTTCATCTTGGGCACCTGCCCTCCAGATGTACTCACGTCGTTCCTTCAGGACCGATGATAGTCGAAGTTGCAGAGCCTGCCCGTTGTCAACAAAATGTGCTGCACAGGGTGCTGAAGCCCCGCACGGTCAGATCTCGACATTTTCCCTTGGCCGAGCTCTTCCAGAGTCCCCCGCTGCGTGTGTCATGTAAGTGCGATGTCTCCACGTCACAGTGAGCATGATCACAGAAGTTATTTCAAGTTACATCGGGCCGTACCTAACGCGCAGCAGCGACCATCGACCGGCTTCTCTGAGCGTTAACGAGAACTCGCTCCGCGGTCCCGCGTCCCGGCGGCGCTGGCGGTGGCGCCGGTCGGGGTCCGCGCCGCGCCGGGGGCGGGGGCGCGTTTAGGGGCGCGACATCGGAAGCGGGTTCTTCGTGTTTGCTGTCGACGTGACATGGTGTCGGCGTTCGCCGCTCGATGTGCGCCGTTGTCGCGGTCCGGTCTCTCCCCGCCCTGCCGGCCCACGCCCGCCCGCGGGCCCACGCGCGCCTTGTGGACAGTGGACTAGCCTTGAGCGTTGAGGCTTGAGCTCGGCCTCGCGAGCGGCCGGCGCCCCCTTGGCCTTGCCGGCGCCCCGCCCCCGCGCGACGGCCTACGAAGAAAAGCAATACCGCCGGGCCGGCATTTGCAGAATGAGTACCCCCAAGACCCATCAGCCCCCAAAGTCTTCGTCACACCCACCAGCTTACCAGCCCCTCAGGGGGTGCATTTTGCGAGCGCTTATTTCCGTGACCGTGTACGCGGGTCGTCGGGGCCAGCCCTCGTAGGGCGGGGCCGCCGCACTCTCCCCCTTAGGATGTGGTGACGTTGAAAATTTTGTGGGTGTTCCAATTGCGACGCCGCGCTGTGGAAAACGATTGTCGAAACGTTTCGTGCTTTCGTCAGCCGGACAAACTCCCTCCCGACCGCCCACAGCTACACCGACGTCCAACCAAGGTTTCCTTTGAGCGGGTCTGCCCCTGGCGCTCATCACTCCCGGTGGTCGGGCGACCCCGCCATGATGATGGCCGCTCGACCAATCTCCGCTCACCCTACTCTGCGTGAATATAGCCAACCTAAGTTGCGTGACTTTAGCAGTGAAGTACGACCGCCGTGGACGATGGTGGTCGACACTCCGGATCGGCTCTCCACAAGCAGGGCGCACTACACACAACCGCCGTTGGGAGCGGCTAGCGGGCAATGGCCAAGGGGACAGTTCAAGCCGGCACAGCACAAAGTGAGTGAGGTGCAGCCGATCTGGCAGACCGAAGTTGCCAACGTGCCACTGCCGCGGAGCACCAGCGCCAGCCACTTCACCTATCACCATGTGCGCCAGCAGGAGGCTTGCAAGCCTGCGATTCGCGATACCGCTCCGTACGGATGGCCTGGCGAGAGGGTACCCGCGCCCACCAGTACCAGCACGGACGCATTTCAGGGCGTTCGCATGCCGAGACGAACGCCTTGCCCGCCGCACACCAACCCCAACCCACTCTGGTCGAGCGAAGATGCGTATGGATGGCTAGACTATAGTCGCTCGACGAGCCGCGACGCCTTCCCGCGCCATACTGCAGAGCGGCGTCAGCCTTGCAAGCCGCCTCCGCTAGGGCCGCCGCCGTGGACGCCCACAGCAGGCATCCACGATATCCGGCGCTCGACGAGCAAGGATTCCTTCTTGGACCATAGTGCAGTTGGTCCAGCAGCAGCATGGCTCAATCGGAAGCAGGCGAAACTCAATCGACCAAAGCTAAATCGGCCACCGTACTAGGTCAGACGCTGGTCAGACGGGAAACGATGAGCCGCGCGCACGTGCGCGAATGCCGAATCTGTATCAGCACCTGGGCTTGAAACCCTGCGCGCTGATTGACGTTTGAGAGACACGACTTGATGAAATTCACTCAAACTCCATTTGTGCCGTAGTCAGGCAACTTGACACCCTTGCGCTAGTGAACCCCGATCGAGTACAGTATCCGGGTATGAAGCTATGAACAATAAGGCGTATCGGAATCCGCATGGTATGATATCCTCACGCGGTATGATACCCGGGTATGTCGCACAAAATGTATCTCACTGACTCTCCGTTATACGTAGCAATTGAACCGAACCTCCCGATACCCGAACCGCGTTTCTGACGCCGGTGTACTGTAGCTACGCACCGGCTCCTGCTGATGTGACATGAAGATGTAGCTGTTACAGTGACTGTGACTCTTGCTGTTGGACCGGGTACAATGTCTCGCTGCTGACTGTTTCCCTATGCGCAGGACGATTCCCCCATTTTCACAGCCAATAGTTTTCACAGCCATGTTTAAGTCGGCCCAAGACGACCCTTTTCACAGTCGACGTCGCGTGAAGACCGGACGCCAGCGATGGACACATCCGAGCCCGAGCGTCCTGCCGATACTTGTAGCGCGGCGTCCCGCACTTTGCTCGACGCGGCTGCGCCTCCCGCGCTCGTGGCCAATGCAGGCCTCTTAGACGTGGCCGAGCTCAGCCTCGCCAACGCGCTGCTCGGGTGTGGACAGGCCCACCTCTTCGAGAAGTGGGCGGAGCCGGGCACTGACGACGCCGAGAAGCACGTGTTCTTCGACCAGTTGGCCTCGCTCGACGCAGCCTACCCGGGCGGACTGTCCGCGTACGTCGTCACCGCTCGGCGGCTGCTCGCGGCAAGCGCCAAGGGCGACAACCCGCTTCAGGGCTGGACGCCTGCACTGCCGCCTGCGGACGCAGGAACTTCACTAGACCCGACGTCGGCCGAGTCGTTCGCGATGGAGGCGCGCGGCCTCGAGGAGGCGGTGCGCCTGGGTTTCGTGGTCGTGGCTGGCGGTGTTGGCGAGCGGCTCGGCTACTCGGGCATTAAGCTCTCGCTGCCGTGCGAGATCGTGAGCGGCATTCCTGTGCTGCAGCACTACTGCGCACACATCGTGTCGCTGCAGTCGCTGCTCACGGAGCGGCTCGGGCGCGCGGTGCGACTGCCGCTTGCGATCATGACATCCCACGAGACACACGCACGCACGCAGCAGATGCTGCAGGCAAACCACTACTTCGGCCTCGCGCCGTCGCAAGTGACGTTGCTGCTGCAGAAGAACGTGGCGGCGCTCGCTGACGCGTCCGCAAAGCTCGCTCTGGAGCCAGGCTCGCCGTACCGGGTGCAGACGAAACCGCATGGCCACGGCGACGTGCACGCGCTGCTGCATGCCACGGGCCTCGCCGCGCGCTGGGCGCGCGAGGGCGTGAGCTGGCTCTTTTTCCTTCAGGACTCGTCCACCCTGTACTTTTCACACTACATCGCGTCGCTCGGGGTCGGAGCGAGCCGTGGGCTCGAGGTGACCTTCGTGGCGACGCCGCGCAAGGCCAAGATGGCGCTGGGCATGCTTGCGACCATGGTGCACGAGAGCGGCACCACCCGCCCGATCGTACCGGTCGAGTACAATGAGATCGAGCCGCTGCTTGCGAAGAGCTCCGCGGCGGGCGCCAAAGGCGGCGCCGCCAACGGCGATGTCAACCAGCCCAACGGATACTCAGCGTACCCGGGCAACACGAACGGCATCTTGCTCGCTATGGCGCCGTATCTGGAGGTGCTCAAGGCGACGCGTGGGCAGGTGGACGAGTTTGTGAACCCCAAGTATACCGATCACAGCCGGACCGTGTTCAAGAGCTCGACGCGTCTCGAGTGCCTGATGCAAAACGTGGCGTGGATGTACCCCGCGGCGGCGCCGATCGGCTATGTCATCTACCCGCCCACGTACGGTTATTTCCCCGCCAAGAATGACCTCGCCACCGCGGCGGCGCTCTCTGCCAAGGGAGTTCCACCCTACGCGGCCGCCACGGCCGAGTTCGCGATCTACAATGCCCATGCGGCGACGCTTCGAGCCTTCGGTGCTACGGTGCCGCTGCCCGTCGACCGCTCCTTCCAGGGAGTGCTCGCGCCGCTGGGCCCCGCCGTTGTGCTTCATCCTAGCGTCGCGCCTTGCTTCTCAGAGCTACGCGCCCGGCTCCCATCGCCCGAGCTCATCCGAGTGAGCGACCGCTCCACCCTCCTCCTGAGCGGACGTCGGGTCGCCATCCTCGCGCTGCAGCTCGACGGCGCACTCGACATCTCTGTTTGCGACGCTGCCACGCTCGTGGTACACTCGCTCGCCATCGTCAACGAGGGCTGGCAGTTCGATGAGCTCGCTCCGACAGTGATCAGCGCCAAGGAATGCCCCGACGTGCTCCGCATGCGCGGCTACACGCTGCGCAAGCGCGGCTGCAGGTGCGTCGCCATCACCACCCCCGGCCATTACGCCATCCGCGACGGGGAGCTGCAAAAGGTCGCCGACGGCTCGGAGGGCTCGTGGTCCCATCTCCTCGCCCAACGCGCCGCCGCTGCCTCCAAGCCGGCCGGTGGTGCCGCCGCGCATGACGGGCGGGCGCCCCCCGTCGATCCCAAGCGCCAGGCGAATTTTACGTTTGGCGTCCCCATCGGAGGCCCACTTCAAGCGCCCACCCCGCCGCCGCCGACGGGGCTTGTGGAGCTCGAATGCGGTCACGCTTGCGCCTCGCGCGTTCATCCACCTGCCTCTCGTGCTGGCCTCCCCCTCGGTCGCCACTGTCGATATCCGGCCGTCCACGACCGGGCTTCTGCTCACCCTCCTTGCCGAGGCGGGCGAAGGCGGGCCGGTGCTACCGCCCGTGCCGCTGCCGTGTGTCCTCGCGGACGCGCCCGCCGAGACCATCGAGCTGGCCGTGCCCGGCAGTGGCGTGTACGCCCTCGAGCTGCGCAACACAAACTTCCTCAGCCTGGTCGCCTTCAGCGCGAAGGTGGAGCACGAGCCCGTAGCGGAGCGACATCGCGTCGCCATGCTGCAGGAGCTCTCGGCGCGCCGTCTCGAGCTAGAGCGCGTCGCGCAGCAGGAGGCGGAGCTGTTGCAGTCCGAAGAGGCGCTCGCACGCCGGCTGTGGGAAGTTCAGGAGACGCGCCGACGCCATCAAGTCATCCAGCAGCAGCTCTCGGAGGAGGTCGCCTCAGTCGAGCTCGCACTGGCGAAGCCCGAGCAACGAATATCGGCCGAATATCGACAGCCCAAGCCCCGTGGGTCCATGGAGGAGAAAGGCAGCTCCAAGTGAGCCCGTGCGACCTCTTGAGATGGGCCTGCGCGTGCCTCCCTTTGTTGTTGTAGTCTTCGTGGAGGCCGGGCCTGACCCTGCGCTCGCCAGGGGGACCCGCGGCTAGGAACGGCCGTGCGCGTCGTGCTGGGCGCATCACCACAGCTGCGGGCCTCCCGGCTCGCCAGAGGGGGGACCCGATGCGGCCTCTCCGGGCGCGGCGCGGCCTAGCGGGCATGTGGGGCGGCCGAACCGGCGGCCCACTGCACGCAGGGATCATTCGACGCTTCCGCGGGGGGTCCCTTGCGCTCGCCGGTCGATAGCTCGATACTGCATTCTCGAATCGGTTGCTCCTTGTTCTCGGTTGGTTTCGTATGAGATTACGTAGAAGATTGATACGTTGGATTAGCGTGAGCGCACACGACTGCTGCAACGACGGTCGAGTTCGCGTTTCGGAAAATGGATTCTACCACGCGGATTCTTCCCCCCGGTTGCGAACCGCGGCTTCCCCTTTCGGGCCACTAGTACGGAGAACTCTACGCTAAGGCGCGGGTTCCGGAGGCCGGGGGAGCGGGTACGATGAGTTTATCCGTCACGACGGGCTTTTCAAATCAATAGAAGCATAACACTCGGCGCTCGGGGTTGCCCGTACAATCGGTAGGGCACCGCCCGCTCGTCGTGCGGCCACCTGCGCTCAGCGCTGAGGCACTGAGACTCCATCGCCGTCACTCTCTAGACATCCGCATAACATCCGAACTCAGCTAGATCGCTCACCGTCCCTCTCGGTCCTAAGCGCGTGCAGAGTGCGCCGCGGCGGGTCGTCGGCTTGGCTCGCCCTACCGCCCACGCCACTTGACCTCGCCTACGCCGGTCATCGCCGACTTGAGCCCCTTGGGGTTAGCCCACTGCGAGTTCTGATACGCGTCCTCGTCCTCGAGCGCGAGCTTTTGCATCTCTTGCTCCTTTTTGTGGTAAAAGGCGACCATGGCCTTCTGCTCGGCCTCGGAGACGACGGGCTCGCGCGCGGGCGCGCCCGCGCCCTTCTTCTGCAGCTTGACCACCACCTTCGACTTGTCGTTCTTGCCTGTGTATTCGGAGAGCAGCTTGTCGCGCTGCAGCTCCTTGTTGAAGCACCACATGGACGTCTTCTCCGGGTCGAGGAGCTCCATCGCCTGCGCACCCTCGAGCGCCTCTCGCTCCTCGAGGATGCAGCGCACCATGTCGTAGTCGGGCAGGCCCATCGGGTAAACAATCATCACCGCACCGCGGATGTTGTTGATCGCCTCCTCGAGCTCCGCCGCCGTCGTCGCCTGCTTGCGCTGCACGCGCTCCTCTTTGATGAGCGCAATTGCGTCGGCGCAGCATCGATTGATGACGGCAGCCAGCTCATCCGACGCCGCGTCGCCTGTGCGCTTCTCCGTCGGGTCCTGTCGGTAGTTGGCGCCATGCTTGGGCGGCTGCCGCGGCGCGATGTTGCCCGTGGTCGTGTCGTAGTCCTCGAGGAGCGGCGTGCTGTCGTCGAGGCCTTGCTGCTCGGGCAGCTTCATCACGCCGTACAATGCAAGCTGCCCGGCCGCCTCCGCGAGCCGGCTCACCTTGCCGCGTAGGTTCTGCACCTTGACAACATCGTTGACCACGACGTCGACCTCCGTTGCTGCGGGAGCCTCGTAGAGGAAGGAATCCTTCTCTGAGCGCTTGATGTGAAGTAGCACCTGCGCGGGGTGATGGCGAGGCGCGCATCGTGAGCGACGATGGATGCTCAGCCGCGAGGGCGAGGCAGCGGGCGGGAGGGCGGCGCGCGAGCTCCAGAACGCACCATATGCCGTTGGAGGTGACTTGGCGGCGACCGTTACGGGGGAGAAACTTGTTTGCGAGAGAGTGTGTCGAGGCTGGATGTGTCAGGATGGGGTGTGCGTTTGCGCCGGGAGTGAAATCCATTTCCCGAATTTCACACCCCGTAACCACCCAAGACAGCGGCCGGAAAACCCGGGACGCGGCTCTGCCTCATCGAGGCGCGCAACCCCGTCGCAGCGCATGCTCGAGGCCATAACCTCGAATTTGGGGCTCCAGGCCAGAGCCGACTCGTCCGGGGTGTGGGCACGACGAGCTCGGGGCGCGCGCTGCGCAAAACAGGCGTGCCGCGGCGCTCGTACAGCACTTCGTCTTCATACTCTTCATCTTCATCGAGCATGCTCATGGCGTGCAGGAGTCCGATAGATCAAAGGGCGACGATTCGAATGATGCTACATCCGACGTACCAATCGCCGTCCTAGACGTCAACGACACTCGGCCGTCGGACCTACTCCGCAGTCGCCGCGTGCTGTGAGGGGTTCCAAGCGACACGCACGCTGCGTCTGGTACAGGCGATGCGTCCAACCAACGTGCGCGCCGACGCGATCATCTTCAACTCGGCGCTGAGTGCGTACGTGCGCAACCGGCTAACGCTGTGGAAGCCCGCGCGCTAGCTGCCGCGCGACATGCGCGTGCAGCGCCAAGCGACAGCGACACACGCGATGTGGCAGGTGCAGGCGATACGCTCAGCCAACGTGCGCGCCAACGCGATCGTGTTAAACTCGGCGCTGAGTGCGTACGCGCGCAACCGGCCGCCGCTGCGGACGCCCGCGCGCCAATGCTGCGTTTCATGCAACGCTCGAGCTTTCGGCCCACCACGGTCTCCTACTGCGAGCTCCAGACACTACGTCGTAATTCGGCGCTCGCTCCGAGCGACGAGGACGACGACCTCTGACTCGAGCCTTCGGCTCACAACGTTGACCTGCTGCGAAGCGTCCATACGCGCCGGACGTACGTAGGCTACTCACCGGATCCGTTTCGTCGCTTACGGCAGCATAATGGGGAGATCGCAGGTGGAAGTGCC
>JWZX01003089.1:0-35842 GCA_001275005.1 Chrysochromulina tobinii | reverse complement strand
TGGCCCACATCCCCATGCCAAATGCGGACAGCAACCGCAAAACGACCCCGAAGGGTTCCAACACGAACTTCTGCAATAATGGCCACCTGAGCATGTTTGCCCGGCGCAGTTAGAGCACGTCGTTTGGCATTCAACGCTCGCCATCCTGCCGAAGCTGAGGAGGATAGCCAGCCAGACTCTCCATCGAGCACATCCCGAATGCGACCTTCCTCGCCGACTCCCACGTGCTCCTCGCATCCCGTCTCGCATCCTGCTCGAACGTAGTGCTCTACACAGCCCCACCAACCGTGCGACGAGGCCAGCCATCGCAAAGAAGACCATCGAGAGCAGGCAAGCGAGTCGACCCATCTCGCCTTGGAGAGCGGTGGCCTTCCATCCCGTGGCTGCAGAGTTGGCATGCGTGTGTAAGGTGGCGCCTTGCGGTGGCGGCAGCGAGCTCGGCAAGGGCGACGAGGGGGGGTGCATCGGCGGCGGCGGTGGCGAAGGCCGCGGTGGCGAGGGTGCGGACGGTGGCGCCTGCGGCGGAGGGGCCGTTGACTTTGGCGAGGGCGGCGAGGGCGTGCCGGCCGAGATGCTGCCAGGAGTGGGCGGCATCCTTGGAGGCGATGGAGGTGGTAGAGCCACAGGCGGCGGCGACGATTGCACGACGGGGTGCGATCCGCCGTCGGCGCAGTCGGCGCCGAAGCACGTCTCCAAGCAGATGCCCTTGCCGGGGGGTGAACTAGCGGTCGGCAGCGGTTGACGCATGCCGCAGTCGGCGCAGTCGGTGCCGTACTGGCCATCCGGGTACTCGACGCCCGGGCCGCCGTCGTCGCAGCAGCCATCCGAGGCATCAGCTGGCATTCCGATGCGAGAGACAGTGTTGATGAAAAGGGCAGGGGGTGCCGCGGATGCAGGAGGTGTTGACGCGATGGGGCGCGGTGGGCTGGAGACCGGTGGCTGCGGGGGCGAGCGCGGCATGCGCGGGGCGCAGTCCACGCAGTCAGCGCCGTACGCGCACATCGGCAACTCGGAGCCGGGGCTGTCGCAATAGTTGTCCGAGGCGCATACGTCCGTGTTCATGCAGAGTGAATGGGGGGGAGGCGAGGCGCCGCCGAGGAAGAGCTGATGAGTCGCCCGCCGCACGTTTGCCCCAACAAAGGGTGTAGAGGTTACGCTCTCGGCAGCGACGACGAGCAGGAAGGTGCCCAACATCATCGAAGAAGGGGCGACGACGCGCAAGAGTTGACTCACGGAAGCTGCTTCGCTCGGAAGGTCTCTTTCCGGAGAGGGCGTTGCTGGAACTTGCTGGATTGCGCGAAAACACCGTGCAACGAAACCCTGGGCGAACTGTGAAGGCGGGATCCCGGATGACGTTGACCCGTGTGAATTCCGTTCACGCCCAAGACGGCGCATGCGACATTTCCGAGAAAGTTACATGCAATTATTATATGCTGGTCGCGAAGGCCGCCAGACCTCTCGCCCAAGCGCGCGCGCGGTGCGCAGCGCGCGCTGAGCTGGTCGGAGCTCGCGCCATTAGCTGCGTCGTACGTGCCACCCGACCAGGCGACTGGCCCGATACACTACAAGCGCTCGTGCGCACCTTCGGGCAGCCTGAGGCGTCGGTGCGCGGCACCTTGGTGCCCATACTGCCAAAAGGTGTGGCTAGGCACAAGCTGCAAGGAGGACAGCCCGGGAATGTCGCTGGCCTCGGGGGCTGCACGCACGTCATCCAATAGGGACGCCGAGGCGACGCTGCCCACGATCGACCCGGAGCTCACGATGGTTGTGGAGTGCGCGAGTTGTTGCCCATCATGCTGGCTACCCAGGAGGGCTCATCCAAGCTCAGTCGAAGGCGGCCGCGGCGCCGGCAAAGAGCTCAATCCGCCGTCGGGCGCGGGCGGGAGCGGCGGAGGCGGCACAACGGTCGAAGGCGACGGCACAGGCGAATGTGCCGAGGCCGTCACGGCGACGATTCCGTGCAGTAGTCCTCGAGCCATCGATCGCAGACCACAAGCACCTTCCCTTCGGCCGAGAGGATATGTTCACACAACAGAGGCCCCACCGCTCCGCAGCAGCTGTTGTGCTGTCCGGGTGCAGAGAGATTCGACTTCTGAGCGTGAGATGGGGCAGCACTTTGGGGCGGGGCGTGCGGGCGACGCGGCCCAGCCGAGCGCGCGCGGCGGCAAACACTCTGCTCTCCTGAACACGGCCCTCGCCCGTACAGTGACTCACCTGAACAATTAATCCGGACGGATTATACTTTTTCGGAAGCTGCGGCTCCTCTAAGTCGTGAGTGAGTTCCTAATAAGACGCGCGGCTACCCAGCGTGCCTCGCCACTCCGCTCCGGCTTCGACGGTCCGCCATGCCATTCAATCGTAGCTTGGTGGCACCTCTCTCGCGCCATGCCATTCAATCGTAGCTTGGTGGCACCTCTCTCGCGCCATGCCATTCAATCGTAGCTTGGTGGCACCTCTCTCGCGCCATGCCATTCAATCGTAGCTTGGCGGCACCTCTCTCGCGCCATGCCATTCAATCGTAGCTTGGCGGCACCTCTCTCGCGACGCGCCGCACAGCCGCCGCGATGCTCGCCGTGTCCGCCGCTGCCGAGAGAGCAAAGAGGCCGCACACGTTCGCGTACGGCTTGAACTGCTCGGCCGAGGCGGCTAGGCCGCCCGTAGGCACGCCCGGCCGCGCATTGTACTTGGTCAGCATGCTCTGCAGAGGCACGAAGACCGAGTTGACGGAACCCTTTGCGTACGTGTAGCGCGCAAGGGAGGCGGCGGCGATCGTGGTATCGGAAGCCTCGGACGCCGGCGCGTCGGGCGCGGGAGCAGCTACCGTATCAAGGCGCGAGAAGACGCCGCCGTGCGCCTCAAGCACCGCCTGCGCCGCGCAGGAATCCCATCTACTGACTCCTCGATCCTGTATGTAGACCGCTGTGGGCAGCTCGAGGACTAGGAGGGCTTTATTGCCCGCGCCGCCCGCTGGGTACGTGGCGTACCTGCGGAAGGGTAATCAAGGGTAATCAAGGGTAATCAATGGTACTCAAGGGTACTCAAGGGTACTCAAGGGTACACAAGGGTACACAAGGGTACTCAAGGGTACTCAAGGGTACTCAAGGGTACACAAGGGTAATCAATGGGAACGTGGCGTACCCGAGCTCTGCCTGCACTGCCTGAAGGAAGCGGCTCGTGCCGCCATTGCTGCACAAAAAGGCGCCCACGTCCGGCGCCGTCTCGGGTGTGCGGAGCGCCGTCTCGGGCGCTCGAAGCGCCGTCTCGGGCGTTCGGAGCGCCGTCTCGGGCGTGCGGAGCGCCGTCTCGGGCGTTCGGAGCTCGCTCCGGCACGTGCCCTCACGTTGGCAGCCAAGCGCCCACGAGCGTTGCGCGCAGAGGGGCCGGTAGACGAGGCCGCCCACGGCCTGGCCAGCCCCATCGGCAAAGCCCACGCAGATCGAGCATTGCTCTCCCAGCTCGGTGCAAAACTCTCGTGTGCCGTCGATCGGGTCGATGAAGGCCGTGAGTGCGGCAAGCGTCTCCGAAGGCGGGATGGTGCTCGCGAGGGCATCCATGCGCGCGCGCAGCTTGATGATCATCGGCTCGAGCGCCGCGGGCGCCTCGATCTCAGCTGCGCGGAACGGACCGTCGCCTTCGATACTGATCGATGCCTCGTCCTCTTCGCCCACGACGGCGCCCACGCGCCCACGGAGCAGCCGCATGAGCAGTGCCTGCGCGCGCGAACGCGAGTGGCAGCACGCGGGTCGGGCTCGCTGGGCTCGCACGCTGCCTGTGCGCCGCGCCTTGCAGAGCCTCCGTCAGCATCCGTGTGCATTTGTCCGCAACAAGAATTCGGAATCGTTCGTCAATGGATTAATCATTCGGGGCGCGCCGGCCGAGGCCGAGGCTGCCAGCCGCGCTTACGCTCACCTGCACGACGCCGTCGGCTAGCGAGAAGAACGACTTGTCCTCCTTCAGCACACTCGCGCCCGGCTCTTTTGTGTTGAGCTGCTTGTAGACGGCCTCTATGAGCTCGGTCATGTCCTGGCACGCGGTGAGCGCCACGTCCAGAAGCGCGCTAATGGGTCGGTCATCGCTGGCCATTTGCACTGACCCTGGCGCTGCCCTTCTCCGCAGCGTGCCTGGCGCACTCGGCAGAAGCGCCGCCGCCGCCGCGCCGCCGGGAAGAGGTACGAGGCCGAGAAGGACGAGCCTCGCCACGCGCCACGCGCCGCCCATTTCGTGAGAAGAGAATCGCTTCACGGTGTGAAGGCGTTTTGCGCGTCAAAAAATGCGCCCTAGCCTTGCTAGCCGGCTCCCCCCTTCTCGTGTTGCTTTCACACCTCGAAGAAGATGGCTCCTCTCAGCGACACTATTGGCTCGCCACCGGGGCCCGCCGCGCAGAAGGAGCTGATAAAAGCTCTGCACGCCGATAATGAGCCGCTCCAGGCCAACAGGCTCTACTACCTCGTGCCGCAGAGGTGCGGCGCAGGCAGCCACACTCTGTCACCTCCTGCTGTCTGGACGCACTGACCCGTTGCGCATGCGCCTGCATCTCTCGCTCGCAGCTGGTGGACGCAATGGGCCGCATACTCGAACTGGGATCCGACCAGCAGCGGTGGTGATGCGCCCGGTCAAATTGTCACGAGCGACCTGCTGGTGGATGACGAGGATGCGACCGAGTACCTGCTGCGCGAGGGTCTGCGAGAGGGCTCGGACTTCAAGGTGCTCGGCGAGGCCGCCTGGAGCAAGCTTGTCGAATGGTATGGCGGCGGCCCCACCATCCGCAGGATAGCGCTGGCCGAGGGCGGCGGCGCCTACTCGAAGCCCGAGGTGCTCCTCGAACTCACGCTGCTCAAGCTCGTCGTACACCTGCAGAGCGACTCCGCCACACACAAGGCCAAGGCGAGCGGCGAGTATGTTCTGCACATGAGCAAGAGTGCCTCCGTGCACGCGCTGCTCGAGAAGATGGTCGCCATCTGGGCGCTGCCTGGCCTCGACAAGGTGCGCCTGTGGGACTACTACAAGAAGAAACGGTACACACAGCTCTCGGACACGAGCAAGAGCCTAATGGAGACGAATCTGATGCCCGCTCAGGATGTGCTCGTCGAGGTGCAGCAGGCCGACGGCAGCTGGCGCTTCTCGGACGTGAGCAACGGTGACGACGCGAGCGGTGGCAGCATGGACCTCTTCGACGGCGTCAGCGGCTCCTCGTCGAGCACAGCCGCGGCGACGGGACATGGGCATGGCGGTGGCGGCAGCGGGCGCGGCAGCAGCAGCAGAGACGAGGATAGGGTCGTCGACAGCACGAAGCCGGCGCTCGACGGTGTCGTCGGCCTCTCCAATCTGGGCAACACGTGCTTCATGAACTCCATGCTCCAGTGCCTCTCCAACGTGCCCATGCTCCGCGCGAGGTTCCTCGACGACGGCTACCTCGTCGACCTCAACGAGGACAACCCGCTCGGTGCCAATGGCGAGCTCGCTCGCTCGTTCGCGGCGCTGCTCAAGCTCATGTGGGGCGGAGCCGCCACCACCGTCTCGCCGCGCAACTTCAAGCACGTGCTCGGACGCTTCGCGCCGCAGGTGATTACCATTGATTACCATTGATTGCCACTGATTACCATTGATTGCCATGGATTGCCATTGATTGCCATGGATTGCCATGGATTGCCATGGATTGCCATGGATTGCCATAGATTGCCATGGATTACCATGGATTGCCATGGATTGCCATGGATTGCCGACGAGCATGTGCTCGGACGCTTCGCGCCGCAGTTTGCGGGCTACGGACAGCAGGACTCCCAGGAGCTGTGCAACTACGTGTTGGACAAGCTGCATGAGGATACGAACCGCGTGCGCAAGAAGCCGTACGTGGAAACTTTCGAAGCGAAGGGCACCGAGCCCGACGTCGAGATTGCGCGCGAGGTCACACGCCGTCACAAGCTGCGCAACGACTCCTACGTGGCGGACCTCTTCGAGGGATACTTCAAATCGACGGTCATCTGCCCGCTGTGCAGCAAGGTGAGTGTGGGCTCGGACTTGACTTGACTTGACTTGAGTTGAGTGTGGGCTCGGACTCGTTCTTCACGAGCGTCAGTAAGACCCTCGGATGATTGCCACTAATGACCCTCGGACGATTGCCACGAATGACCCTCCGTGATGGCTTCCCTCCTCAGGTGAGCGTCACCTTCGACTCGTTCATGAGCGTGGCGGTGCCGTTGCAGCCGGAGGACACTCGCCGACTCTCGCTCACGCTGCGCCGTTACGACGGCTCCTTCACAGTGCTGCGTGTCACCGTGCCCCTCGCGGGTGCTGTGAAGGATCTCTTCACGGCGGTCGCGGTCGAGGCGCGGGCGGTCGACCCGAGTGCGCCGGCGCTCGTGCCGACCTCCCTCGTGTGCGCCGAGGTGTACGGCTCGAAGCTGCACAAGCTCTTCAGCCCGCAGTCTAAGCTCGAGCTGATCCACGACAGCGACGTCATCGTCATCTGGCAGGTGTGCGCGCGCCTCGACGGGATCTGTGCGCTCTGATTGCACCTGATGACTCCCCTAATTGCCTCCCTCATCATCTCGCAGGTGCACCTCGACGGGATTGACGAAGCCGAGGCAGACGCCGCACCGCTCGTGCTCATCTGCCCGCAGCGCGCGCCGCAACGAGCCTCTCCGACAGGCACGGGCTATGGGCAAGTCAAGTTCATGGGAACGCCCCTCGCCTTCGCGGTTTCGTGGACGACGAGCGGTGAGGCCTTGTACGCCCTCGTCGCCGCCCAGCTGCGGGGTGGCCAGGCCGATGCAGAGGCGCCCCCGCCGCACGAGGCGCCCGATACGGCGCCTCTGGAGGAGGAGTCCAACGGCATTTCCACCGGAGACGATGGCGCCAAGGTCGGCGCCGATCAGCCGCCCGCCGCGCCGCTCGCGCGCGGCGCGCAGTGGCGGCTACGCTATACGTCGATGACAGTGGGCCAGCTAGGGCAGGAACCGATGGGTGCTGTCATCCCGTGCACCAGCGCGCTGTGCGAGTTCGGCGCGCCCAAATTAGGAAGCAGCACCAACCGGTGCGACTGCAGCAGCAGCGCAGCCACGCTCGCGAGCGGCGGCAGCAGCAGCGGCGGCAGCAGCAGCGGCGGTGGCAGCAGCGGCACCTCTCGCCCCGTCGCCGGCGGCGGCGGCACAAGCAGCCTGGCCGCCCGCGACGACGCGCCCCCTCCCGAGACCAGGCACGTCGTCCTCGAATGGTTACCCGAAGCCTTCGAGCCGTTGGGATCCTACGACAAGGCGAAGCTCGAAGGCGCGCTTGGCGCCGGCGACGCCAACCACAGGTTCGGGATCCAAGCGGGCCACAAGCCTCCGCCCCTGCACGCATGCAAGTGCTCACCACGGCGCCCTCTCCCCACAGGTACGGGATCCAAGCGGGCCACAAGCCTCCGTCGGAAAAGAACGGCGCCGCCGTGGGCGTCGACCTCTTGCAGTGTCTCGAACTCTTCTCTCGCGAGGAGACCTTGGATGCCGACAATGCATGGTACTGCCCTCAGTGCAAGGAACATCGCGAAGCGTCCAAGAAGATCGAGGTGCGTGCGTGCGTGCGCGAACGCGTGCGTGCGGCCGTGCTCGCGTGCGTGCGGCCGTGCTCGCGTGCATGTAGCCGTGCTCACATGCATGCACACGTGCGTGCGCACGTCGTGTGCCGTTGCGCCCCAATCTCCCCACATGCTCCCCAATCTCCCCACATGCACCCCATTCTCCCCTCACTCCCCCGTGTATGCGGCTGGCGCAGTTCTGGTCCCTACCCGACGTCCTCGTGATGCAACTGAAGCGCTTCTCCGGGAACCAGTGGCGGCGTAAGAACGACACGCCCGTCCGTTTTCCCTTGGAATTGGACTTGGCGGCCCACGTGGTGCACCCGAGTGCCCGCCGCGGCGCCAATGGCTCGACGACCGACGCGTACCTCTATGACTTGATCGCATGCTCGAACCACTATGGCTCGACTGGAGGCGGGCACTACACAGCATTCGCCAAGAACAGCCTCTCGGGCGACTGGTACAAGTTTGACGACTCGCACACAAGCCTCGTGGAAGACGTGAGCTCGATCATCACCCCTGCAGCGTATGTGCTCATCTACATGCGCCGCGGCGCCCAGGGCGGCGCCCAGGCCGCGTGTGGGAGTGGCGGTGCGGGTGCAGGCGCTACACCCGCGTAGATGGGCGCGCGAGTCCCCTTCGTCAGACACGGCGGGGAGTCCCCGCCGCCGCTCGCGAGCCCCGCGCGACCCAAATGTCACGACTACCGACAGCATGACCTTTGGACGGAGAGTTGAGGCATTGTTGAGGCCGCCAGAGGTGCGTCGGGCGACGAGTGCGAGATGGGGAGAGGCGTACAGGTCCGACTGGCGGGTCCAAGCGGAGTCGTGGCCTCGCGCCGGGTGACGACGGGTGAGGGTGCGGCGTGCGCCGAGCGTGCGACGATTGACGTTCACGTCGGCGGTTTCCGGTACGTTTGCGACGCGTCGAGCGCGGAAGAGCGCGCTGGCGAGTATACTAGCCACCTTTTAGGAGAAGCATGTAGGTCAATGTACCGCAACTAAAGCAACGGCCCAGATACTTGCGAACATACACGGAACGTTGAGCGCGCGCTCGAGTGTCACTGTTATGACAAGACGTTTCTGACAACACGAGCTATGGCCATATCATTAGTCGAGCCGGCCGGGCGCCGTCCACGCCGCTGCTCAAGCCACCCCAGGCTCCGGCAAAGCACGCAGAGAGCTGACCGCAGCACCGAGAGTGCTGATCGCGGCATCGAGCTCTGCCGGGGCGAGCTCTAGCCGCTCGATCGCCTCGGCGTCGGTGCCCGCCTTCCGCACCTTTAGCTGTAGCTGCACGAGAGGCGTACCCACCAGTGGGAGACCGCTTTGGGTCGAGCTCGCCAGCACGTAGTTGAGCTGCCAGTCGAAGTCCTGCAAGTAGTCGGACGAGAACGCGGCCGCCGCGTGACCCTGCGCGAGGCGCAGCTGCGCGGCGCACGGCAGCGTCGCGGCCTGCGCGGCCTCGCGTATCCACTCGGCGGCGGCCTGCGGAAGCCCGGCAGCGACCAGGTCAGCGAGCAAAGCGGCCTTGGCGCTGGCGCCCTCGTATGTGCGCGACGCGACCCGGCAGATGACGAGCTTGGCGGCGAGCAGCAGCGCCGCTGGCTCGCCGCTGGCAAAGTCCAAGCCGAAGCCTTCGTGCAAGGACTTTAGCCTTTCCTCCACCACCGGCGGTGACGTGGAACATAGCTGGCTGGCAACACATCCGAAGAAGGCGCTGCGACCCGCGTCGTCGAGCAGGCTCAATTTGCTCAGCGCCGCAAGCGGCGACGGCGGCGCGGCCGCGGCCGCGTCTGGCATCTCAGCCTCAGAAGGGAGCTGCACGCACACGAACTCGCACCCTTCGCTCGGCGCCACCGTCGGCCAAGTTCGCTCGAGTGTGAACACGCGGACACACAATGGGTCGCGAAAGCACGCGACCAGACGGCCCTCTCCAGGAACGAGTGTCTTTCTTCCGTTCACGAGGGCGTCCAAAACCAATGCGTTTGCCACCATTCGGCCCAACACTCTCCACCGCGACGCTCTCCGCCGCCGCCTCCGCTGTCGCCGAGCCGAGCGCCTCCGTGTTTCTCGATGGCGGGGGCGGGGGGCCGTCGGTCGAAGCAGTCCTCGGCCCGCTGCTGGCACTCGCCTTTTTGGGTCAGGGGCTGCTGCCGTCACTACGCGCTGCCAATACGCAGGCGCTCGCCTCGCTCGGCGATCGCACCGAGCGGCTGAGCGAGCGTACTGCCGCCGCCGAGGTGGGCGGCGTCGTACTGCCGTGCTCGCGCTGGCTCGGCTACCCGGCGCCACTGTATGCAGACGACGTTCTAGACGCGGTGTCACGCCTCGAGCCAGGCGACACGCTCGGTACCGCGGCGGGCCGGCTTATACGCCGCGCCGAGTTTGAGGCGCTCCTTGCTGAGCGGCCGGCGCAGCCCACCACACTCCATGGTATTGACGGCGCGCCCCTCACCAACGGAGCCGTCCGGTCAACGTGGGCGCCGTCGCAGGCGCCACCGAGCGCACTAGCGATGGAGGCCACGTGGACGGCGCTGTCGGGCGGCTCGCCCTACGTGGCGCCCGAGGAGGTAGCGCGGCAGCTGAGCCGCTGGCGGCCGCAGCCTTCCGTCTTCGTGCTCGATGAGTTCGAGCGCTCGCTGCTGCAAGGGCGCGCGGCTATTGCGTCCGGGTATGCCATCCTCTTCGGACTGCAGGCGCTTGTGCTGGTCGTGTTTGTGGCGCAGCCCCTTTGGAAGGCGGTGGCTGGGTGATTTAGGTTGGATGGTAATTTGCATAATGTCTCGTGCAAATCTTCTCATCATTGGGCTCTTTGGTCTTTGCACTTTGGAGGGGGCCCCACCACACCCACTTCGCTTTGCACCCACGTTGGCCCGCTCACCTCCCCTGCCGCGAGCCGAGCGCGCGCGCGCCCGCTCCCTGCGCCTCCCCTGGGACGGGACGGAGATCTGTTTCGCTTCCGGGTATCGTCTATTTACGGTAACCCGTAATGACGTGAATGTTTTTAGATGTCATTGTAATAGATGCTCAATTCACACACACGTCCGCGACAACGACTGCCTCAACGAACCCCAAATATCAACTGGAGGCACACGCCCCTCCTCAACACAAATCCTAGGACGGTCGAGTATTTACAGCCAATACAAACGCCGGTTGTCGCGTCTGTCGTGTTAACGTTCACACGCCAGGCGTGTGATGACAAATGTGGAGCGCCGACGCGAGGCTGCGGCGTCAGGCCTCTACTGCTTGCTGAACGCGAGCAACCTAGAGCTCTGGCGTGGGCGCCCGGGGGAGCTCGGCCGGCCTCCAGCCAGCTGCCTTGGCTCGGCGACGCGCTGCCTCGGCGATGGGGTATTCAAGGCCGCGATGGAGCCCGTGCTACATACCCTCTGCGGCCTGATGCTACTCACCGACGGCCTGCTGCCTGCTGGAAGCGTGCTCGATGTCGGCGCACACATCGGCGGCGAGGCCTGCTGGTACAGCTCTTTGGACCCGTCGCGCATGGTGCACGCCGTGGAGCCTCTCCAGGCGAATGTTGCCTACATGCAGAGCTTGCTTCCACGGTGGGAGGCGTGGGGCGCAAGAAACGTGACCGTCACACACGCAGGGCTAGGCCGCGAAGCGCACACTAACATAACAGTGCCTCGCATCCGATATAGGAACCTGGGACAGAACATGCTCACGCTTTCACAAGTCACCAACGAGAGCACAGGGGAGGTAGAGACTTTTCCCATACTCACGATCGATGGCATCTTTGAGGGTGAGCGGCTGGCGCTGGCACACATTGACGTGGAAGGCCATGAGTACGAGGTGCTTCTCGGAGCCAGGCGGACGCTCGCACGCGACCGTCCTTGGCTCACCTTGGAGACGCATACCAACACCTCGATCGTTGGATATTCCGAGAGAGACTACAGTATGGCGGTACAGCTTGGTAGGCTGCTCGGCCACTCCCGGTACGCGGTGTACGTGGTTGATGAGGCCTGCGGAGCCCCGGGATGCCGCAACTTACTATGCGTCCCAAAGGATGACGTGGCCAAGTTTGAGGCCACAGAGGCGTTTCGACTGTTACACGACAGGACCTCAAGCGTCCCTCCCCACAGGACCTCAGGGGGCGACCCTCGAACCTCACAAGTCACATCCGACTCGCTCTTCTATTGTGTTTCCATCGAGGACAGAGCTGACGCCCTCTGGGGATGCCTCCAGGGGAGTGTCCATAGGGTGCGCGCCACCTGGCGCATGCGGCAACCAATGGCAATGCGCGGTCATCCTGGGAAGAATAAAGCGCGGGGACGGTGAAGCGAAGCTGGCAGTGCATTCAAAGATTCAAGACCGCGGTGGGTCGTGATGAATATTACTCTGGTCGTGACTGCTGACTCGTGTACACAGCTACAGGCTAGGCTACACGGCACTGGGGGGTCGACACAGTCACGACGTACGTGAGCGAGAGCCGGTACTGGGATGTAACTGAGGTGAGTGCGAGCCCGGCGGACCGGACGGGCGAGTATGGTGTACGAGATCAGACACGCCCGAGCCCGGCCCATCCCCCATGGGAAGCCCGCGGGGGGCGGGCGGCGTCGGCGTGTGCAGGCTACTTACAGGCTACAAGTGCCGGCCAGCCGAGTTTGGCGCGCGCAGCGCAGTTTTTATAGCTACGCGTACGACTTTCGCTCTTTTTCCTCTCGGCTACGACGCATTTCTGCCAAAGCTTGGGCCAGTTTAAACGCCGACTCTGGCGGCGACGAGCTCGGTGCCCTTGGCCGCACCGGCAGTGATGCCGACGTCGGCGGGACTGTCGCTGCCGGCGTCGGCTCTGCTGCTATCTGTCGCGGCGCTAGGCTGGCCGTGTCCTGGCGTCGCCATCGTCGTCGCCATCCAGGCCTGCCAAAGTCGGTCTCGACAATCTGCTCTCGATCGGCCAGATCACATCCAGACCAGATCGTGTCTGCTGGCGCCGGTGTCGCTCTCAGGCGAGGGTCCACCCACACAGTCTCCTGCGTGAGTGTGTTGAACCAAAAGGGCCGTTGGTGCGTCGGGTCGGTGCATGCCAGCCAGCCAGGCAGCGATGGTATTGGAACGCCCAGCCGGGTCATTCTGTCGGGCGTCTCGTACGACTCGGAAGGGAGTGGCCCGCCCTTCCCAGTATAAGATAGACTGCTCGTCCTGGAGGCAGGTGACGCTGGTGACGCAGGTGAGCAGTGCACGCTGCTGCTAGACCTGGACGACACGTCAGACGACATAAAGCTGGCTGTGCTCGACGCGAGCGAGCCGTGCGCATTCGCAGCCTTGCCGCGGGGCTGCAGCTCCACGGGCATCTCTAAGCCGATGTAGGGCTTGTGCGTGCGCGCCGCTTGAGAGAGCTTCTCAGCGACGATGGCCGACGCCCGAGCGGCTGCGGCACGTGCCTTCGCCTTCGCGAGCTCATTCTCCAGATGCGCGCTCTGCGGATCGGAACGTGGCAGGAGGAGGACGGACCCCGCTTTGTGCATCGAGGTGATCCAGCCCATCGGCACAACGAGGCCCGGTCGCCGAACAAGCGCTCGGTAGGTCCCGTCCGCGAGCTCAAGGGTCATAAGGATGACAACCACCTGCCCCTGACTGACCGAGGGCTCTACCACTGCGCTGTCGAGCGCGTAGCCCTCGCGCACCACGAGCGTCTTTGTGGCCACGAGCTCAGAATGTGGTTTTAACGACGGCGCGGCTGCCATCTGCATCGCCGGCGATGACGGCGATGACGGCGACGCGGCCGCCCTCTGCATCACCGGCAACGGTGCCAAGCCGTGGCGCGGGAGCATCGCTGGTGGCAGGCAGGCCAGCGGTACGCCCACGGCTGCAGTCGGCAGCCGCTTTTCTCGCCGTGGTGCTGCCGCAGAGCATCTCCCGACGAGCTTGGACCCGAGGGCGCTCTTCGGCGCGGCCGCCACCCATTCATCCCATTCCAACCTCGTGACGGTGGATCTGTTCGGCCGTGACCTCTTCTCCTTTTTCTGGGCCGCCAGCTTCCTCTCCTTCTGGACCTGCTCCGTGGGAGACGACTTGGCCTTGGGTTTGGAAATGTTGCTGCTGAGCTGCGTGTGGTTAGCCTTGGATGATGGGGGAAGTGCAGGCGCGAGCACAATCCAGAAAGATTCGATTAACTCTCGCAAAAGGCCAAATGCCATGGATCCTAATCGCGTGCGCTGGATCAGCGACGACAGGTTAGAGGAGGCCAATAATGTACATGGACAGCAAATGGAAGTGTCGCGCACCAAAACAGATGCTTCGTCAACAGTAATTCCAACAAAAGCGTCAAATAATTTTGTTGAGAGTTACCCTCGAAAAGTTTGGAAGCCCCTAGATCTTTCCTTTTACCGAGCGTTCTTGCGCTGAGAATCCATATGCGCGTCGCACTCTTTCTCGTGCGATTCTCTTTCTGCGCTTGCAAGCTGCCCTTTGATCCACTGACGGATCACATCAGCCATGACTGCTGGGTGCCCGACTACTGCGAGCCGGAGCACTTCGAGTACAAGCTATGCAAGCTGCGCCTGCGTGGCCGTGGCCAGAATCAGGAGTACACATGCCCGGATGGCGAATACTGCGAAGAGCTTGACTGCCCTCTTAAGTGCTGGCTGCCCTCATCTTGCGAGTGCCTCAAGATGGGCCCACATGAAGGACGCATGATGTGCGCCGAAGGGGGCTGCTTTAAGCATCCGAGCACGCAGTGGGGCCTGTGCCGGCCGCACGCGAGCGACGCGGAGCTGGCCAGCAAGGAAGGCGGCAAGGACGAGGACGAGATGCTACCGACCGGCTTTCACTTCTGGACGCCCGACGAGTTGTTGTACAACGCAAAGCTACACATTGATGAGGGTCACCACTACGCGCGGCCCCGAGAACCCAAGCCGTTTGCAAAGGAGGAGCTGTAGGCGATCGTGAACCTCCTCAGAACGGCAAGATCGTGAACCTCCTCAGAACGGCAAGAGATATACTGCTAGATATTTTTAGATAGGCCAGCACTCGGATAGATCAGTTGAATATGATCCAGAGTCAAGTGAGGGACGACACTGAAGTAATAATGATTCTAATAAAATGAACTTTTGAATCGGCGCGGGCTGTCGGTGACTCGGTGTCGCGCGTTACGCGGTCGCGCGGGCTCGGCTTCGTGCTTGGATGTTTTCGGCAAGCATTCATAAGTCATGTGAGCATGTGACACCCCTTTTGCAAGACGATCGTATGGCGATCAGCGCGCAGTCCCATTCCGAGGAGGCCCGCCGGCGTGAGCGAGTAGTGCCCGAGCAAAGACAAACAGAAAGATTTTTTAATCAGACCTCGGACACCGACGCGAAGTTCACTTTTTCACACACTGCAACACGTTTATAGAGCTCATATTACCGACTTACTGCGGTACATCTTAGATCGGTTGCGGTCGTAACAGCTAACACCCCGGCCGCTAGGGCGGGGTACCGAAGTAACAAGTATTACGAGGTTAGGGGGTCAGGTACAGGTAACCATGGATAGACCAGCTGCATGTACTCTGCAACTGGTGCAAGGAACACAGGCCCGCTATTTGTAAGGGAGCTGTAGAAAGCAATTGAGTGTGCATTTGGAAGCTCGTGGTACCACGATTTTTGCATATATCCCGGCATGATCGGCTGCCACTCATTCTGGCCAGTACTTCTGATGACAGGATTCATGTGAAGTCCGTAAGGTGAGCACCCTGGCGTCTCTTCAGATTCTTCGCGGCAAAACTCACCCACTGTTTTGGGCCGGTCCTTCCGATGGCCCCAGCCCCGTCCATAATTCTGCTCGAGCCACCAAGTACGTCCTTGACAAGGGGAGTCGCCTCCTGTGCAATCCGTGTAAAGGGAAGCATCGTCCTGCTCCATATCGAAGAAAAAGTTGGAAGCTTCCCATTCCATTGGCACGACCTCATCAAGATCCTCCGAGCCACGACTAGGGCAATGAGGATTGGCCATCGGCCAGACAAGGCGAAGCTTGGGCAATGTACGGCTGCCGCACGGATCATTCTGCCGGCTCCTGTCAAGCAAAAGGAAGACTTGGCCGTCACATGCTGAAGCTGCATCTACTGCTCGCCTCCCTTCGCCATCGAGCAACGACCAGCGCGAAAAGCCGTCCGAAGAGTCGCCATCACCCCGCATGAAACTTAAGAATGCGTCCAGACCCGGGCCCATACGCATGCAGACTGCATCAAAGCTGTCAAGAATGAGTCCTTCAAGCGCGCACACCGCCTCGGTGCCCCACATACGGAGCAGTGGATGAACCTCAAATCGGCTGGCGTGATGACTCCGAGAGCTGTGTGGGGGTAACGTTGTCTCCTCGCGCAGGCGCCGTTCCTCGTTGAGTGCCTGGCGCTGCAGCTCGAGCCGTGCATATGCCATGCGCTCATCTGTGGCGATCACCTGGCGAAGCTTCTCAATCGTGGAGGCTGCCCAAGAGGCAACGAGAGAGTGGATGCTGCGCGAGACGGTTGCGAGTGAAGAACAGCCGTGCAGGTGCAAAGAGTGTGGTGGCGGGAGCTCCCGTCCAAGGTTTGGTGACGAAATCTCCTCTGCAAGGTTGCCATCTTCCGACTCGTCCTCCGACTCGCTCTCCTCGTCGTCGTCGTCCTCCTCGCTATCACTATCCTCCTCCCCACCTTCCTCCCTCTCCTCCCCTTCCTCCGTGTCAGGCATAAACTCAGGATCATCCACGGCGTTGTCAGGCAGATGCCTGTCGTGAAGCTGCGGAATGATCACACGCGGAGCTTCATACGAGGGCCAGGGCGGCTCATCACGGGAGAGAGCCTGGCAGATCAGATCAAATACAGTGTCTGGTAGCTGATCCAGCAAGCCGGAATTGCCGCGGGTGATCTCCAATTTCTCTCTCCACTCATGTACCCGCTCCTCGCCAGCTGTCAGCTCTGCCTCCGTGCGCAAAGGCTTAAAGACCCGGGTGCAGTCACGACAGCGCCGTCGACTTTCCGCACGCTTGAACTGCGCTCGCGCAAAAGAGCAGCGTTCGGGGTAGAAGCCAGGCGGACCGCTGAATCCCGTGTGCATGCCCTGATAAACACCGCAGCTGTAGCAGCGCTGCGGCCGAGATTTCGGAGACGATGCGTCACATCCTCCAGCTTCCCTTTGCATGGCATGAATGCTGCCGAACTGCTGTTGCAACGACGTCGACGCAAACCGCAATACTCCTCGGCGCAGTTGCACTGCAGCTCGCACGACCGCCTCAGAATTACGCAACCGAATCGATGCTGATGCAAGCATATCGGGCTCCCGGCACACGGCGGCCAAGACTATCTCTTCATCGTCACGAAACGCTTTCGGAAGGTTCTTGAGCTTGCCGCCAGCTTTAATGTGCTCCATAGCCTTGTTGCGAGCATCGTCCTGAGCCCAAGATTGTGCTCCTGAGCGAAGGATACGAAGCGCATGGCTGACTTGTGTGAGCGTGATGTCTGCCCAGTCGCTCTCTTGGCTCAACGCTTCGTGTACTATCCGTGCTGTATCTTGGCGCTGTGGTCGTCGCCGAGTATGGATATCATAATTACTGGGCGGGAGAAGGCGTGCAACTGTTTCCACGAGCCGCGCATGCACGCGCACGGGCTTCCTGTTTCGCATCGTCCACATGACGAAGACCACAGCCGCCGACCCGCGTCACGCAACTAGGAAGGGTCGGTCACAGAGAAGACTTTGGGGACAGAGAAGACTTTGTCGCCAGATGACGTCGCACGAGCGCCGAAAAACCGTCGCATTTGCGCGCAAATCAGACGCATCTGCGTCGCAATGAGGGGAGAGGTGTGTTTCACAGCTGTGCTGCAGGGTCGCTCGACTTTCAACATGGCCATCCCCCGCGCTCGAGCCGCCTCAGAAGAAGTCGACTTTGAGGTCGAGAGCGAGCTTCTTGCATGCATGGATCAGCCGCCAAATGCTGGACGTGCATCTCTAGGCAGTAGCCTCGCCCTCATCGATGAGGGTCTCGCCCTGGCGCTGCAGAAGGAGGAGTGGGACAAGAAGACGTTCGTGACAGATGACGACGACACGTACGAAACCGGGGACGCCGACGCCCATGTCAGGGCAGTCAGGAGGCGGTGTAGCCCAGTGATGGCACTGCCCCCAGCCGAAGGGGCGCCGCCTATGCCGCCTCCGACGACGGCCCCCACACCGTGGACGTGCGAAAATTGCGGGCACGAGCACAGCACCGAGGGGCTTGTTGCGCTGCTACGCTGTGAGATGTGCGAGGAGAAGCGCTACTTGGCGCCACGCAGGAGTGGCACCGCCGACACGAAGAGTTCGCAGCAGTCCGATCAGGTGTCAGATGCGTCGGATGCGGAGGATGAGGTACAACTTGGCCTCCTGTCGGGCGATGTGGCCACCGACAACATGGACGACGATGTGCGGCTTTGCCACGAGCTGTTCGGCGAGGGCAGCGTGACTTTCACGCGGCTGGACGGTCTCTCGGCGCCTCAGGTACTCCACTTCATCTTTGAGCCGTTCAAGGTGATCCCGAGGGATGTGTGCACCGCGTGGGGCCTGCACAGCACGCTTCAGCTCACCCTGTCCTTTGAGGACAGCGCGGCGTACGAGAGTCGGCGCATCGACAAGGCGACGCTGTGGCACCCGGGTCGTGGCGAGGATGGCACGGCAATCGCGGCGAACGACGACGGTTGCATCGTCGCGCAACAGCTGCTACGCATCATCCAAGTCTTTTGGGAGGCTCTTGCTGCAGAAGCGATGCGCGGCGGCGAAGAGCTTGTCATCAAGAAGGAAAGATCCAATCTCGAGATTGGATCTGAGATTGGATCCACCGCATCTCAGATCCAATCTCAGATCCAATCTCAGAAGGAAAGATCCAATCTCTCGGCGGTGGCAGCTCGAGTTTGGCGCAGTGTCGCCTCCTTGGGCGCAGTCTCGCCTGCGGACTGCTCGGCGGCAGCAGCACTGGCAGCATTGGAATACGGTGGCAGCAGCAGTGGCAGCCATGCAAGCCTCACGAGCGTGATGCCGCGTCGCATGGACAGCCGGCACAGAGCGCGCGAGGAGGCTCTCGACTTCGTTCGCCCGGCGCCAGCAACCATCTCGTACGTCATCAGTCGGCTGCGATCGCTCAACGCCTACTGCGCCATCTGCGACGAGCCGCATCCGTTTGGCGCGATGCTCCAACCGACGGTGTGCCAACGGCCACTGTGCAAGCACCAGTTTGCCAATTTTGGCAGGCTGCTCGTCGGCGAGGCATGGTGGCGCATGGTGGCGCATGCAGAGGTGCTCGACCTTCTTATTGCCACCACCACGCTGGCTGCGACCTCGGCGCGGGCTGCCGATATCCTGACGCCCATGCCGTGGGTGCCGGCACAGCGCGGCTCGTCGGTGCTCGCCCTCGATCCCGAGAAGCCCAATTTGCCGTTGACACGCGAGATCCTCGGGAGATTCCCTGCCTTCGAGCGCATCAACGCGGCGGCGTATGGAGACGGGACAGAGGGGCTTCGGAGGCTCATGGACGCACAGCACCCGCTGGCCCTCGGCCTGTTTGAGTGGATCGTCAGTTCGAATCGCGCCCACCTTGTCTCCGTGCCCGAGGCGCTCAAGCTCGCGTCGCTGGGCACACGCCATCAGTTTGTGATGCTCTCGGCACCGCCCGAACGGCAGGCGGCCTTCGAGGAGCTCAAGCGGCAGCATGGCTCCAAGTTCGCATGGCACGGCTCAAGCTCAGAGAATTGGCACTCGATTTTGCGCACGGGGCTTCGCAACCTGTCGAACACGAAGCTCATGACCACGGGCGCGGCGTACGGCGCAGGCGTCTACCTCTCGACGAGCGCCATTATGTCTTTGGGATTCGCCATGCGCAGATCCGGGGTATTTTCCGCCGCCGCCGGCGGGGTAGTATCCGCATCCGCCGCCGCCGCCATTTCCGCCGGCGCCGCCGCGGGCGGAAATGCCTTCCTCGCAGGCAGCGAGCTCAATCTCTTGGCGCTATGCGAGGTGGCGCAGGTGCCCTCGCTCAGGAAGACACAAGCCATCTGGGTGGCGCCCGAGGAGAACGCCGTCGTCACGCGCTTCCTCTTCGCCTTTCCTAACGGAGTGTACACCCGTGCGGACACGCTTCCACAGGATTCGACCGATCCCAAATTCGAAGAGGATGTGCGCAACTGCATCGGCCGTTTGGACATGGACGACGAACGTGCTGTCATGACGGACTCAACAGCCGAAGGCTTTACACTTGTCTACAGAGAGCAATCATTCATGCCGCCGCCCACCGCCCCTGGCGCACACGACGCCGGCATCGAGTACGGCGTGCTCGCTGCGGATAGCGCGGCAGATAACATGGCAGCTCTACACATCGCTGCCGCCGACGAACATGCTGTCATGACGGACTCAACAGCCGAAGGCTTTACCCTGGTCGGCTCGTCCGAGGCCACCATTCTCCCTTATCAAGAGCAGCAGCAGAACGCGTGGCCAGATTTCTCGCCCTCCCGGCTGCCTTCCATGAACGCTTCCGAGGCAGACTCTCGGCAACCATCAGTGGTGCCGGCCTCGAGCTCTTCGGCCAAGATAGGCGGCTGGCTGCGGGCTGGTCAAGGTCGTGAAGCACGAGCTTCGGAGCAGCATGCACCCGTGATGGCGGCACGGGCACCGCAGCCGCCACCGTCGCAGCCACATTCTGAGGGGGATACCGAGCTGAGTCGTCGCCTCGATGCTCTCCAAGCCGACGGTTGGCAGCGAGTGGACGTGGTCGGTGACGGCAACTGCTTCTTCCGTGCGCTTGCGAAGCAGGTGGATGGGGACGAACAGCTGCACGGTCGCGCGCGCCAAGAGACCATTCGGTACATGCGTGAGCACCGCGAAGAGTTCGAGCAGTTTGTGCACATTTACTCTGATATCAACTACAAAGACTTTGACTCGTATGTCGACAACACTTCAATAGAGGGCACGTACGTCGAGGGTGAAATCGAACTCATGGCGGCGGCCAAAACCTTCAACGTGCGCATCAGGGTATACGGCCGGTCCGAAGATCACGATAGAACTTTCGCGCCGCTGATACGCAACGATGAGACACGCGACGTATGCATGGCTCACGACCAAGCGGCACAGCACTACTTCGTTCTGGAGCGAATGGGTCCAGCGCCCATCGCGCGTGGGGGCCTACCCAGACCGGAGCTGCCGCCACCCAAAATGGGGCTTATCTTCTTTGGGCATGCATACAACCTTCGGCATCTTCTGCACGTTAGGCAGTTCAAGCCGCTTTTGCTTGAAGCGTTTGCGGCCCACTGGGCAGCCCGTCGATTGTGCCGAGCATGGAAAAGAACGCTCGAGATTCGTCATAAACTCGTCGGAGAGGGAAAGCTTACGCTCCGCGCCGACCATGCCTCGGCGAGGGACGCGCTGGAGCGAGCGAGCTCGGGCGAGATACAGCTCCAAGCGATTGAGCTCGAGGGGCGTGTGCGCGAGCTCGGGGACTCCAAGGGGGCCCTCCAGGCTGTGTCGGTGCACGTGGCCGCACGCCATCGCGAAGCAGAGGAGCTCAAGCTGCGCATCGCGGCGACCGAGCAGCAGCGCGCGGCGGTCGCCAAGGAGCATGAGTGGTGCCTGCGCCGACTCGCGTCCCTCCGAGGCCAATGCGACTCGTATGCGGGCACACTGCGCGAGAAGCAGCACGAGCTGCATTCGGCCACACAAGAGCTCGAGGCGCTGGCGAGGGAGGTGACCGCGGTGCAGACGAGGATGGCTTCCCAGCTTGACGAGGCGCACGCGCTCAACCGGGCGCTCAGCACGGCGCGTGAAGAGGTGCGCGCGCTCAAGCAATCGCAGGCGCTGCTGCTGCAGCAGGCGCATGTAGAGTCGAAGCAGGTGGCGCCGTTGCACTTGGGGCTCTCGCAGCTCACGGCCGAGATCGGGGTGCTGCAGCAGCAGATAGACGCGACGGTCGCGAACGTCCTCAGCGCGGATGGTCGCCCAACTGCGCCCGCTGTCGAGTACCCGGAGTTGTCGAGGCAACCTCCCGTCTCCTTCTCCCCAGCGATGTCCGTGGCCCAGTCGGCAGCCGGTTCGCCGGAGACAGGCCTCAGCCACTTGAGCAGCGCGTGGTCGGCTCAGCCACCTGGTCCGCCCACGCGCGAGCAGTCCTTCAAGGCGCAGCCATTTCGTCCCCCTCCGTTCACGCCGTCGGTGGATCCAAAAAGGGCGTGGCGCGGCGCGGAGATTGGCTCTGTTGAGTTGTCGCGTCCGGCCGAGCGTCCTGCCGAACCCTCTTCGAAACCCGAGAAGCCGACACGACGGCGCCATGACAGAGCGCCGAAGCAGGTGGGTGTCCTCGCCTTCCTGTCGTCTAATGGAGACAGCAGCCTGCATGCAAGTGCTCACCACGGCGCCCTCCCTCCCCACAGGTGGGCTTCCTTGCCTTCCAGTCGTCCACAGGCGACAGCAGCCCGGTCGGCGGCGTGCCGTCACTGGATCGTCGCTGCGAGATTGAGGCTGAGGTCGACGCGATTCTGTCGGCCCCCGCCCCACTACCGGCCACACCATCGCTAGTCGCTCCCCCACTCCCCCGCCCGGCCGTGATCGTTGCCACAACCCCGCCCGGCAGACGGAGCCCCACGTATGCTGATGTGCTCACCAAACTGCCAACCCCGCCATCAAGGACGTCCAGCCCACTCAAAGTGGCCAGTGGCCTCTCCTACGGCGGCCTCGGCAGCGCAGTTGGCGGCTTCGGTGGTGCCAACGGCGGCTTTGGCGATGGGGATAGCGGCTTCGGCGGTGACGACGGCGGCTTTGGCAGCGCAGACGGCGGCTTCGGCGATGGGGACAGCGGCTTCGGCGGTGACGACGGCGGCTTTGGCAGCGCAGACGGCGGCTTCGGCGATGGGGACAGCGGCTTCGGCGGTGACGACGGCGGCTTTGGCAGCGCAGACGGCGGCTTCGGCGATGAGGATAGCGGCTTCGGCGGTGGCGATGCACCAGCGTCGTTTGGTGATGCTGCAGGAGCTGCAGACTGCGGCTTTGACGGTGGCGACGGCGATGGCGACGGTGGCTTCGGCAGCACCGACGGCGGCTTCGGCAGCACCGACGGCGGCTTCAGCAGCGCAGATGGCGGCTTCAGCAGCGCAGATGGCGGCTTCAGCAGCGCAGATGGCGGCTTCGGCAGTGGTGACATCAGTTTCGGCGGTGATGACAGTGGCTTCGGTGCGGTAAGCAGTGGCTTCAGCGACGCGCCGGCGTCGTTTGGTGATGCTGCCGGAGCTGCAGGCGGCGGCTTCAGCAGCGAGCCAACTGAGGGTGCCCCACTAGTGCCTTAGGAATCACCTGGCGCTCGAACGCATTGTGCATCTCGATCTGGGACGCCGTCTTGGGCACTTGCCTTGACCATGCTGGCTACGTGCTCTCCCTAGCTTTTGGCGACACCGATGGGCAGCTGCTGGCCTCGGGGGGTCAGGACCAGTGCGTGCGAGTGTGGTCGGCGAGTCCGAGCGCCACCCTCCAGCTCGGGTGCCAGCAGCGCGTGCTTCATAATGTGGTTACTGGCCTCGGAGGGCCCGTGCTCTCTCTCCGATTCAACGGCGATGGCAGCCGCATCTACACTGGCTTGTATGCCGGAGGCCGGGTGGAGTTGAGGCGCGAACGTGAGCGGCACAGGTCGCTGCTGTCTGCGCGACTGGACTGAGGGTCGAGAGGCTGACGAAGTAGAGCACGGAGGACAGCTTTGGCAGTCGATGTGGCGGAGTGCGATTGATGATAGGACATGACAAACGGTTTGTTACCACGGTATGCGCCTCGCTGTACGGTGTAGCCGTTTGCACATGCGTTTCTCCGGCTATAAAGAATCAACCCCGCGACTCAGAGAGAGGCTTCACAGAGAAATCACAGAGAGCAACGATCATTCATGCCGACCGCCCCTGGCCCACATGACGCCGGCATCCAGTACGGCGTGCTCGCTGCGGATATCGCGGCAGATAACATGGCAGCTCACATCGCTGCCGCCGACGAACGTGCTGTCATGACGGACTCAACAGCCAAAGGCTTTACACTTGTCTACAGGGAACGATCATTCATGCCGACCGCCCCTGGCCCACACGACGCCGGCATCGAGTACGGCGTGCTCGCTGCGGATATCGCGGCAGATAACATGGCAGCTCACATCGCTGCCGAGGCGTACCAAGAGATGTCGAGCAGCGCCCGCTCGGGGGGGATGCCAAGTTATCCGCCCGCTCCCGCGCCCGCTCAGGGTGAAGGTTTCAGTGGCCGAGGCCCCCGGAGTATACTGAGGGCGATACTGAGGGCACCCCCGGAGTATACTGAGGGCGAGCTCGCGACGGCGCTCCGCAACTTCGAGGACTTCCATCTGCTCCCAATCGGCAGTGCCACGGTGGAGCAGCTCCAGAGCTCTTCGGCCAAGATAGGCGGCTGGCTGTGTGCTGGTCAAGGTCGTGAAGCACGAGCTTCGGAGCAGCATGCACCCGTGATGGCGGCACGGGCACCGCAGCCGCCACCGTCGCAGCCACCTCTCGAGGGGGGTACCGATGCCACTTCGTGGGAGGACGCCTGGGGCCTCAACGAGCGGAACCCGGCCGAGGACGAATCGCTCGAGCTCGAGTGGCAGCGTTGGGTGAACTGGCAGGATCTCTGCATTTTTCCTTTTGAAGTCCTCCTTCCTCTCTACCAAGGCGGAAGAGGAGAAAGTGGCCGCTGCTAAGGCGGAAAAAGAGGCGGCGGCGAAGGCGAAGAAGGAGGAGGCGAAGCGTCTGAAGGATGAGGCGATCGCCAAGAAGAAGAAGCTTGCCAAGGGAGCCAAGGGAGATGAAGGGGATGCCCTCTTAAGAGTAGGCAAAGTGGAAGATGTCGCTGGCCGCACGCGGGAGCTGCGGCGGCAGCCGAGCGGCAGCGGAGCCACTTTCTGCTGGTCACCTGGCATGGTCCGCACAAAGATAAATTGGATACGTGCCAACTGTGCTTGAAGGAGCTGTGCAAGCACCTTCGAGACACTTGCGATGAATCTGCCGACTGCCTCGGCTGCGTGCTAGCAGGAGATTTCAACTTGGATTTGCATCAACTTGAACTTGCAGATTATGTTGGTTTCGAGCGGCTGGACCCAGATAAAAACGTGCGGCTGGATGGCTGCCGCACTGAGAAACCCCATCCGACTCGTGTGCGGACGCAGGCAAACAAGCAGAAGTGGTCGCCGCAGGAAGTCGCGCTGTGGGCGGGCCGGCGGCGCTACGGCACCGACAACCGCGCCCCCCAGCGCAACGTGGACCACGTGCTGTTTTATAAAAAGGCGGGCTCGCCGCTCACAGCGCGGCGGCCCCGTCGCTTCCGCATGTACGATCGGCGGCGGGCTGTGCTCGATCGTCGGCGGGCTGGGCTGCTGCCGAGCGACGCAGGCGCCGTAACACACGATCATGACGGCGCGCTCGATCACGACTGCCTCATACTGGAGCTGTGGCTGGACGACAGGGCGCCCGCGCCCGCGCCCGAGACGCCCTCACCATCGCCCGCACCATTGCCCGCGCCTGGACAATCGACGGATCCGATGCGTGGGGCACTCGCCGCGGCCGGCGAGGCGGGCCAGGCCGCGGACGAGGCAACTATTGAGCACAGCTGTTGAGAGACACAACGGGCCAGTTGCCAATAGCACTTGCTCAACCTCGGCACAGTGCGCGGTCCTCACTGAAGGTCTCCACGCCTCCGACCACCGGGCGAGTGGCAAGGCCCAAGAGCTGGCCTCCTCGAGTGATGTCTCGTCGTCGACGTCCGCCAGCAATCGCCACAGCCCGGCGATGCGATATGTGGGCCATGGTGCTACGCGACAACCGGCGGGCTTGCGAAGGGCCATGCGTTTGATGTGGGTCTGCCCACCCAAACGCTGATGGGGCATGGGCGCGCTGCGCTCCGAAGCGGAGACAGCAAAATGACAGACGCGTGTTGATCCCGCGCACTTGTTTATTACCAGCTGACGAAGTAGATAGCTGCTCAGGACAGCTGTGGCACTGCGGGAGTCGCGTGCCCACTCTGATTCCAATTGGTCATCCTGGTGTCATGACAAACGGTTTGTTCCGCGGTAGGCGCCTCGCTGTAGTGTAGATGTTTGCAACCCCGCGAACAAGCTCGTACTCGAACTCGTGGTCGTTTTCGGCACTTCTGACTTTAAAAGTGCCCGCGGTGCGGGGCCGCGGGCCCGCGGGCGGCGCGCGCGGGCGCGCCATCCGCATGCCGGCGGCGCGGCGTTTCAAACGACTCGACGAGAGTCTTGAGACTACATGTATGTCGAGAGACTATGAACCGCGCCTCGATAAATGGATTTCCATTCAAACTTTCGGCGCTCCCGAATTCCTCATCCCAGGACGTTTTGTAACGTTCGCTACCGGTATTGTGGAACAAAAGTGCTGTGTCTTGTTTCACTGTTAACAATAAAGCCCATCGGTTGCTGGTCTCCACTGTGTCCTGTTTCACTGTTAACAAGTAAGCCCATAGATGTAGTGTGGCTGGGACGGGGGGTGGGGGCCGGATCCTTGAAAATCCTCGCCGGTGTGTTAGTCCACCGAGCGACGCGACCACTGCGTGGCAGTGTTTTGCGTGGTAGTGGCTGGTCGGTACCTTGTGTGTCGATTCAACTGACCCTTTCTCAAAGAACAGCGAATGTTCGTGGGGAAAAACGTGCGCCACGACCGCACGACCACGAGCGAGGACAGGAACCCCGGACGGAACCTCAAATCACAGTTTCACACGCTTTCCCCCAGACCGAGTATTAACACCAGATCACCAATTCACAAGGACAGGAGCGTGCATGAAGCGACGTCGGATCGGCGGCGGCGGTGACAGCGGCGGCGGCGACGTCAACGGCGGCGACGGCGACGATGTGAGGGTGCGAAGCGCCGAGGGCGAGGTGGTCGCGTGGTCCCGTTCGGCCGCGGCGCGATCGGCGGCGCTCGCCAACTGGGTGAGCGACACGGGCGGCGCCGAGGGGGCGTTCGCCACTCTGGTGCCTGCGGCTGCGCTCCGCACGCTCTCGCGGGTCGCCGAGGGCGGTGCGGAAGAGGGCGGGGCGCTGGATGGGTGCTCGCTCGCGCAGCTCGCGCAGCTGTTGCATGGCGCGCACTTTCTCGACGTGGACGTCGAGATTCTCCGAAGCCTCTCGCGTTCCCTGTGCACCGGCCACCTCGCCGGCAAGAGTGGCCCGGAGCTCGGGCGGCTGCTGGGCGTCGTGAGCGACTTCCCCACCGAGGCGGAGCGGCAGGCGGCGACGGAGGAGCCGCTGTACATGCAAGACGCTCAGCACGACGCCACTGCACCGCGAGCGGCCGACGCACCCACACCGCCAGCCACCGTGTGCTGGTTCTCGGCGCAGCTCGTCAACGAGGACGCCCTCGAGGACGCCCTCGCGGACGCCGACATGCCGACGCTGCGCGCGCTCAAGAGCGTGAGCCTAGCGTGGCGCGCGCGGGCGCGGCGCGTCCTGTGCGCGCGGCTGTGCGCACGCGTCGGCCTGCCGCTCACGAGCAACCTCGTCGAGGTGACTGAGCTCGACCTCTCGGGCAGCCGCGCCGCCGGTCGCCTCTTCGCGGACGCGGTCGACGCATTGCGCTGGCTGCCCAGCCTGGCAAAGGTGACGGGGCTGGGCGGCTTCGAGGTGGATGTGGCCGCGCTGAGGCGCGTGGCGTCATCGGATGTATCGGAAGAATATGAAGATGGTACGCAGCCGTATCCGATGGCAGGGGTGCGCGCGTGCATCCGCGGCGAGGGCGAGGCGCCGATGGAGGTGCTGCTCGCCGCGTGCGCGCTGCGCAACGGTGAGGCGCGCGTGCCGGCGGGCGCGTTCCGTGATGACACATCGATGACGTCGATCGCGCTGCCCGCCGGCCTCACGAGCATCGGTGATGACGCCTTCTGGGGCTGCTCCTCGATGACGTCGATCGAGCTGCCCACCGGCCTCACGAGCATCGGTGAGTACGCCTTCAATGACTGCTCCTCATTGATGTCGATCGAGCTGCCCGCCGGCCTCACGAGCCTTGGTAAGGGCGCCTTCTATGGCTGCTCCTCGATGACGTCGATCCAGCTGCCCGCCGGCCTCACGAGCCTCGGTGCTTTTGCCTTCGTTCACTGCTCCTCGATGATGTCGATCGCGCTGCCCGCTGGCCTCACGAGCCTCGGGAGTAGCGCCTTTGCTAGCTGCTCCTCGATGACGTCAATCGAGCTGCCTGCCGGCCTCACGAGCATCGGTGTGAACGCCTTCTATGGCTGCTCCTCGTTGACGTCGATCGAGCTTCCCGCCGGCCTCACGAGCCTCGGTGTGAGCGCCTTCCGTGGCTGCTCCTCGTTGGCATCGATCGAGCTGCCCGCTGGCCTCACAAGCCTTGGCAATGGCGCCTTCGAGGGCTGCTCCTCATTGACGTCAATTGAGCTGCCCGCTGGCCTCACGAGCATCGGTGTGAACGCCTTCTATGGCTGCTCCTCGTTGACGTCGATCGAGCTTCCCGCCGGCCTCACGAGCATCGGTGTGCGCGCCTTCTCTGGCTGCTCCTCGATGACGTCGATTGAGCTGCCCGCTGGCCTCACGAGCCTCAGTGAGAGCGCCTTCTGTGGCTGTTCCTCGTTGGCATCAATCGCGCTGCCTGCCGGCCTCACAAGCATCGGTAAGTGGGCCTTCGGTGGCTGCTCCTCGTTGATGTCAATTGAGCTGCCTGCTGGCTTTGATGAAAGCATTCTCAGGTTTGCCCAAGTGCCTCCCAGTGCCGTCCTTTGCTTTGTACCGGCAGTTTATGCCGATTGAGCTGCCCACCGGCCTCACGAGCCTAGGTGATGGTGCCTTCTCTGGCTGCTCCTCAAAGATATCAATAGAGCTGCATTCCTGCCTCACAAGCCTCAGTGCGGGGGCGCATTCATTGGCTCCTACCTCCTAGAGTCCTGGTTTACTGGTTTGCAGACCATGTGGGTGGAAGAACTGTCAACTGTGCGATTGTGCGCCAACCGCCATTGGCATTGCGCGCGAACACGTTTGACGTTAGCTCAATTAAATATTGAATACTCGACGTACTATAACGATTCATACGTTTTCCTGGCCAGTGCGCCAGTCCAGCATGTAATGTTACACGAGGCAGAGCGTGGAGGATCGTTCACGAAGAGTATCCATCTGTAGGAAAGTGACGTTGCCAACGTGTACGCGACCCGACGGCACCCGACGTCCCACCAAGACTAAGGCTGGCAACGCCAAAGGTTCAAAAGGTAGGGACTCTCTACTGTGGTGAGTGACGTTGGCCCAGGGCTCAGGGGCGTTCAGCATGCATCTGCGCTGGCGAACAGCACATCCTCGTCGTCCTCCGCCTCGCCATCGCCGCCGCCGGGCACCTGCCCACCCGACCCGCCCGACCCGCCCGCACCTCCAGCGCCTTCAGCGCCAACCATCCCTACGTGCAGAGCGTCGTCCTGGGCTCGTACGAACTCACGCAGGAACGTGGTGGCGTATGCGCCGGCAGGTAGCGAGAAGGTGAACCGGACGCCGCCGGAGGGTACGTGAGCTTCGATGGTCAGGTCCTCAGGGACTGGTAGCTTCGCCACACGACGACCGCCTTGCAGTAGCGAGGGCTTGATGGCGTCGGTCATCAGACCGGGCGCGTGGATCGCCCAAATCTCCGCCTCGAGCTCAGCGGGAGATCCAAACGGCCGTGCCATCTGGCCGCCGTACCTGAGGCACTCAGTGAGGCAATCAGACAGCATCAGACCGCAACCAGACCGCAATCAGACCGCAGTCAGACAGCAACCAGAGGACCATCAGGGACTCCCTAGTACATGGGCCCCGTGAGCGTGATGAGAACAGCAATCAGAGGACCATCAGGGCAATGCTCCCTAGTACATGGGCCCCGTAAGCGTGATGAGACCCCTCGCGAAGTCGGCCAAGTCCTCCGCGCTCGGTGTAGCGCTCCAGTCCGCACTCGAGAAGGTGCCGGTACCGGTAGCAACGGCAGCCTTGACCTCAGACCTGATCTCGGCGCTGCTCCCCTGATCTCCCTTGATCTCCGCGCTGCTCCCCAACACCTCAATCTCCGCTTCGCCCTTGCCGCCAGTCTCGGCGTCAGCTCCCGCAATCTCGGCGTCAGCTCCCGCTGCCAGCTTGCCAGCTGGCGGCTGGATGAGGCTTGATGAGGCTTGATGGCCTTGCTGATGAGGCTTGATGAGGCTTGATGAAGCCTTGCCAGCTGGCGGCTTGATGAGGCGTGGCTTGGCAGCAGACTGTGGGCACGAGACCAAATCCCCACAGGGCGGAGGCGCCGTCATGGGCACGAGGCCAAATCCCCACAGGGCGGCCATCAGCATGGACTCGCGCAGGCACTCTTCAGCATGCTTGCCATCAGGCTCACCTGTGGGAACGAGACCAGATCCCCACAGAGCAACGTGCCCAGCAGCCCGCGAGACACCCTCTCCGCAAGCCAAGCGTTGAACATCGATGACTGGAACGCGGAGAGGTAGAGCGCATCCAGCCAAGGCGCACGCCGCTTCCGTTTCTGGCGCTTGGTGGGGCGCTCGCCGCCGCCGCCGCCGCCACCGCCGCCACCGCCGCCTTTGGCCTCGGCACCCTCGCCGCCCTCGCCGCCCTCGCCCTCGGCCTCTCCGCCGCCCAACACAGCGCTCACGCCGCCCAACACAGCGCCCTCGCCGCCCTCGCCCTCGGCCTTTCCGCCGCCGCCGCCTTCGCTGCCCTCGACCCAACCCCACGGCGGTCGCACCCTCAAGCGTTCAAATAGGATCCCACGGCCTCGGGTGGCGGAGGAGCCTCCATGCCCGAAGCGCTGCGGCAATCAGTGGCAATTAGAGGCAATTAGTGGCGGAGGTGCCTCCATGCCCGAAGCGCTGCGTCCCGTAGTAATTGGGGAAGGCACACTCAGGCGCAATCAGGCGCAATCAGGCGCAATCAGGCACACTCAGGCGCAATCAGGCTCGCAGCATGCCTGCGGCCCATAGTAATTGGGCGCAATCAGGCTCAATCAGGCGCAATCAGGCTTGCAGCATGCCTGCGGCCCATAGTAATTGGGCCAGCCGCCGCGAGATCGTAGCTCGTCGGCGATCGCGTGTGCGCGGGCCACTGCCACTTCGGGCGGCACGGCGCACTGCGAGACGAGGATTTCGCAGTCGATCGGAGGCCATCAGAGGTCATCACAGGAAATCAGAGGTCATCCGAGGCCATCAGAGGCCCTCACCTGCGAGATGATGATCTCGAACCGGTTGCCCACCAGATGACCTTTCTTGAGCTTGGAGCGGTGCCAGGATGGCTCTTCGGCGGGGGCGACCCATCCATTCGCGCCCGCGCTCTCCCTCAGCATCGCCGCGATCTGCGCCGTCGACTCGGTCGTGCGCAACTCCTTGGGTAAACGTTCTCGCGGCAGGCTGAAGGTCTGCGTGACGCGCGCGGTGCGGTCCTTGAGTCCCGCGACGCCGATCTCGTCGACCTGCACCGAAAAGAGTTTGGCGAGGCGCTGCTGCACGTCGCGCGTGTTCAGATCCGAGCGCGTAAGCGTCACGTGAGCATGCTTGCCATCCGCACACGGCTCAGACGGGTCCCCAACTTCGGTGACGCAAAAGTCGCTCGCGCTCGCCTTGATGCAACCGCCAATGCCCTCGAGCGAGGTCACGAACGGAAGCGGTGGGAAGAGGTCGTGCGGCGCCATGCGATCAGGGTGATTCGATGCGCGCGCGCGCGCCCGCGCCGGCCGACGAGGCGAGTCCGTCGATGTGCTGCTGCTGCTGCTCAACACAACGCGCACACGCTCCGGACCCCCAAGCACGAGAGCCACTATCACTATGGACGGAGGTGTGGCCGACACAACCCGTGCTAACACAACCGTATTAACACAGGCCGTTAATCGGCGAAGCTGGGGGGAAGAGAGAACCCCGAGCTAGCATCTTCGCCAGCCTGGTGTCCCTCTTCCCCCGAATGTATACCAGAGGAGCCAATGGGGCCGCTGTTTGCAGCAGCCTTGGCTGCGGCAGCACGCACTCGCGACCGTCGCGGCGCCGTAACTCCAGCGAGCCGTATCTGCACTCGCCACTCGTACCCCATCCGAGGGGGGGGCCCGTGAAGTCTCCGAGCCAGCACCCCTCTGCGCATGTCGCGCGCAGCCGTGCGCATACGCAGCACGATCTCCTGCACCGCGTGGCTAGCGCCCGCCACCTCGCGGCGCAAAGCCATGTAGCTGGCCACGATCGCCGATCGGCGGGTCGCCCGTAGTCGATCGTCGAGGCTCAAGACGTTCGCGCGACACCTGCGCGCAGCAGCGCGAGCCCGATCGACCATGTCAGCGGCTCCCGGGCACGCATCGAGGCGTCGTTTAGCGAGAAGAAACTGGACGGTTGAGTCTGCCTCCTGCTCCTCCCTTCGCCGCCGCTTACGCTGGACCGTGAGCACCCGGCGTTCCGCAGGGGTGAGGCGCGGCGTTGCCGCCGCCCTCGCCGCCGCGGCCGCTTTCTGGGACCGATGTGATCGAACCGCTGCACGTTGGCCGTCAAGAATAATACCGGAGACATGTTGGGCGGCGAAATACGTGAAGTCCGAGACACGATGGGCGTGCGAATTGAGGTCACGATAGCGGGCGTCCGCCGCGTTCGAGAGTCGAGCAGCATTGGCGGCTTCGACGGCGGCCGCGCGATGCGCAGCGAGTGCCCGCTCCGCGTCTGCACGTGCACGCTCCGCGTCTGCGCGTGCACGCTCCGCGTCTGCACATGCTTGCGTAGAAGAAAGTTCGTCGATCCCGTCGAGCGCATCAGCAAGCGCCAGAGCGTCGTCAGCAGACGCCCGAGCGTCGTCAGCAAGCGCCCGAGCGTCGTTGGCTCGTGCAAGCGCGGCGGATGCGTCGTCGTCCCGTGCGAGGCAATCCTGTAGTAGCCGAAAAGAGACCTCGCGGGCAGCTCTGCTCGATTGGAACGCCTCCTCACGAGCGCGAGTGACGAAAGAGCGAATGCTCGAGAGCTGGGGGGGACCCTGGGCGCGGACGCCTTCCCGCTGCTGAACAGCTTGAACGGCGCGGGCACCATCGATCGGACGGCGCGACCCTAGGACGTGAACGCCCGGCGCGGGCGAGCCGGGAATTGCACAGCACCTGCATGGCGTTCCGGCGGGCTTAGGGTGGGTCCACGTCTGGAACCGAAGCCGCTGGAGAGCGCGATGGGTGGTCGTGAGACGGCGACTGGTGAGAATGGCGGCCCGAAGTGTGGTCGTAGAGGCCTGGATGGCGGCGGCAATCATGGCGAGAGAGGCGTGTAGGAGAGGGCGGGCGAGATGGATGGTCGGGCGAAACCAGTCGAAGGGCTCTCGAATGATGCCAAGCACATGCGCGAGGGCGGCCTGGTTGGCCTCGTCGCACGAGATGCTCGTGGGTGTCCCAGCACCGGTGAGCGTGCGGTATGCCTCCGGGCGTCGTCTGCGTTCGAGAGCGCGACGCACAATCGAGGAGACTGCGTGGTCGCGAGTGACGGGTTCGCAGCGGTCGAGCGCCGCACCGAGAGCATCGCAAGCGGGAGCGAGAAGCGTCGCACGACGCGTGACCACGCTAGAGAGCTCGCACTCCCAAAGAACATGTTCAACAGTCTGTCGCCCCTTGCCACAGGGGCAGCCCCGTTTGGCAAGTATCGCTCCAAGAGAGTGTGGTCCAGTGTCTCGGAAGACGCGACTACCCAGGAGCCGCACTCGGTCATCTCTGGCGGCCAGCACGGTGGATCGTTGCTGGTCGTTGAGCTTGGCGACCCGTAGCAGCTCAAGGCACCCTGGGCGTGCAAACATCGACGAAGGTGTAGTGTAGTGCGTACGCACGACATGTAGATTGTACACGTGGAGCATGAGGTCGCGCTCCGAGCCCTTGGCATAGTGCCGGATAGAACAATGACGAAGTGGTTCGTGGGGGCGAGGGAGGGGCACCGGCTCGCCCGAAAGGAACGATTTGGCAAGCGCGTCTACGGCGGCTTCGGGCAAATGTCCGCAGTGGGAGTGCGACCACCAATAGGTGAGCGTCTCGAGGCGCTGCTCGAACGCCATAGCCCAGGCGAGCCAATCGTCACAGAGCATGCGCGATCGAGCCGGGAGGCTCAGGCGGCGGAAATGCTCCCCGGCGAGAATGGGGGAGGTGGAGTCAAAGATGTAAAGGACGCGCTGTCCCTCGAGCTTGGCAAGCGCGTCGACGCGGTGTGCGAGCTCGGCGTCATAGTTGTCGCGTGCGCCTCCAACCAGGTCGTCGGCGGCGAGGGCGCCTCCGAGGCATGCGCCCGTGTGCAGCAGCGCGGCGCGCGAGAGGCGCTTCCGCCGAGGATCCCACGAGCCGTCGCCAACAACCGCAGCAGTGTAGGCGAACCCTTGGCTCTGCTCATTCGGCGAGCATCGCATCAAGTGTGGAATTGGCGAGCGCAACGCAGAATCCTGGTCCCCCTTGCCATGATCTCTCCTCGGGGCTAGGCTCATCGGGCGGTAGCGGGTCGAGGCCAGCGAGATTGCGCTTCTCGTTGACTTTGAGGCGCCGTTGGGCTTTGGCGGCTTGCTCCCGGTCGAACGCGTCGACGGCGATGGGGAGCGCGGACGCATAGAGTTGAACGATGACGGATGCGTGACGAAGCTCGGTGCCGAGAGAACAGGCCATCGAGCGACCGTCTGGGGCGATGCGCCACACTTGAGACCTAAGCCGCGCAAGCGTCGCGGCGTCCGTAGCAGAGCAGGAGGGAGCGGGCTTCCCCCGTACGATGGTGTCGATCTCCCCTCCGCGCCCCGGAACAAGAAATCGGGTATGTGGACCGCCGCAGAGTTCCGCGGCAGTAGGCGACGGCAGCGGCCGTTCGCATCGCGGGGGGGGCGGCGGCACTGCAGCCCAGGTGCGATAAGCAGCCGTCCACTCGCTCGCGGCAGCAACATCACCGTTCGCCATGCGCTGAATGAGGTCATCGAGCTCGGCGCGAGATCCAATGCTGGCAGAACCGTCGGGCGCCCCGGCCATGTTGAACGCCGTGCCCCTCCAGATCGCCTGAGCATCGAGGACAGCTTCGCGCGGGACCCTCTCGCGCGCCGCGCTGCTGCATACGGGCGCATGCCTCGGAGGCGCCCTCGCCGCCGACGACCTGGTTGGAGGCGCACGCGACAACTATGACGCCGAGCTCGCACACCGCGTCGACGCGCTTGCCAAGCTCGAGGGACAGCGCGTCTTTTACATCTTTGACTCCACCTCCCCCATTCTCGCCGGGGAGCATTTCCGCCGCCTGAGCCTCCCGGCTCGATCGCGCATGCTCTGTGACGACTGGCTCGCCTGGGCTATGGCATTCGAGCAGCGCCTCGAGACGCTCACCTATTGGTGGTCGCACTCCCACTGCGGACATTTGCCCGAAGCCGCCGTAGACGCGCTTGCCAAATCGTTCCTTTCGGGCGAGCCGGTGCCCCTCCCTCGCCCCCGCGAACCACTTCGTCATTGCTCTATCCGGCACTATGCCAAGGGCTCGGAGCGTGACCTCATGCTCCACGTGTACAATCTACATGTCGTGCGTACGCACTACACTACACCTTCGTCCATGTTTGCACGCCCAGGGTGCCTCGAGCTGCTACGGGTCGCCAAGCTCAACGACCAGCAACGATCCACCGTGCTGGCCGCCAGAGATGACCGAGTGCGGCTCTTGGGTAGTCGCGTCTTCCGAGACACTGGACCACACTCTCTTGGAGCGATACTTTCCAAACGGGGCTGCCCCTGTGGCAAGGGGCGACAGACTGTTGAACATGTTCTTTGGGAATGCGAGCTCTCTAGCGTGGTCACGCGGCGTGCGACGCGGGCGTCTGCTGACGACGCTCTGGCGCTTGCTGATGCGCTCGACGGGATCGACGAACTTTCTTCTACGCAAGCATGTGCAGACGCGGAGCGTGCACGCGCAGATGCGGAGCGTGCACGTGCAGACGCGGAGCGGGCACTTGCTGCGCATCGCGCGGCCGCCGTCGAAGCCGCCAATGCCGCTCGACTCTCGAACGCGGCGGACGCCCGCTATCGTGTCCTCGATTCGCACGCCCATCGTGTCTCGGACTTCACGTATTTCGCCGACCAACATGTCTCCGGTATTATTCTCGACAGCCAACGTGCAGCAGTTCGATCACATCGGGCTCAGAAAGCGGCCGCGGCGACGAGGGCGGCGGCAACGCCGCGCCTCACTCCTGCGGAACGCCGGGTGCTCACGGTCCAGCGTAAGCGGCGGCGAAGGGAAGAGCAGGAGGCGGATTCAACCGTCCAGTTTCTTCTCGCTAAACGACGCCGCCGCCGCCGCCGCCCCCGCTACCGCCGCTTTCGCCGCCGACCTCGCCGCCGCCCTCGCTGCCG
>JWZX01003088.1:0-21099 GCA_001275005.1 Chrysochromulina tobinii | reverse complement strand
CCTACAGACTCCCCTCTTCTCTCCTTCTCCTTCCTTTCCCTTCTCCTTTTTTTCTTTTATTTCTCCAACCGTTAGAAAAACGCCGCCATATTTCCTGCCAAGTGGGCAGACGAAACTGCCGGAACCCAAAACTGGCAAGGGGCGTGTCGTGGCCGGACCTCCGTCAGTTAGCTGATTCAATTGGAGTACAGGGAAGTATGCTATTCTCCCAAGTTCAAGTTACTTGAACTTGAATCAGACCCACGTGGACGAGCGGACGGGGCGGGACCACAATCGACAATAATGTGCCTGTGCGCGATGTGCAGGTACTACATTCAACATTGCTTTCTATTTTGCATATTCGTACGCACACGTTACGCACGGCAGGGCACACGCCGCGCGCGCGCCTTGCAACGCGCGCCGGGCTCCGCGGGCTGGCGAGCTATCGGCCTATCGCGGGGGGCAATCAGTCGTCGACGCTCGAGACACGCGGACGCGCGCGCACGTGGAACGATCAGGCCAAGCGCACGTATTACTTGTAAACATGTCGACCCGAGATGCCCCCGCGGGCCTCGTCTGGCACTGCGCCGCCGTCCTCTCGTGTTGGGATCCGTGCGTAACGCACACGGAGCCTCGCAGCCCGCCACGCCTCTAACACGCCTCCACCATGTCGCCAGCACACGCTTCTCGCGCCCAGCCGACCGCCGACTGCAGCCCAACTAGTACGAGCGTGGGCTACGCTGCCTCCGACGGGGCCTGACCTGGCACCTGGGTTTCATAGGAGAGAGCGCCCTCAGCTCGCCGCCAGCATCGAGCTTAGTTTGAGCAGATCTGATGGCTCCGCAGTGCTGATCTGCCCGCGGCGCTGCGCGTAACGTTGCGCCGCGCCGCGCGGCCCCGGCACGAGCGACCCGCTGTCGCCTCCCACACCGTCCGAGGAGCGCAGCAGGTGCCATCCGTCTTGCAGCGTGTCAGAGAGCCGCTGCAGCCCTTGCAGCGTGCCCTGGACGTTGCTGGCCTGCTGCGAGGCGGCGAGCTTGTGGACGCTCTCCCTGTGCGCGGCCCACAGTTCGGTCGTCCTCTGCGCCGCGGTCAGCTTGCGCTGCAGCTCACGCTTCGTCGCAAGCGACCGCTGCAGCTGCGCCCAGAGCGCCTCCGTCTCGGCATCCAGCTGCGATTCTTCCTCGGTCACCATTGGCTGAGGCGAGGCGAGCTGCAGATCATCGGGGACGGCGAAGACGTTCTTAAGCGTGTAGAGCTCGAACTTGTCCAGATTCTGGTCGGCCACGCGAAGCATGCTATCCTCCCAATGTATCACACCCTGCAAACGACACGGGAGCACGCCTCAGTCAGCTCAGGTGGAAGGCCTTACATCGGACGGCGGCGGCCGCGCACCTCGCGGACGACCTTGGGCTGCTGCCCGAGCTCCGGATGCTGCCGCAATGCTTCCTCCAAGGCATCAGTACTTTGTTGGATGCCTGTGGAGCAGTTTGGGCACCGACGGCGACGGTCAAAATCACGGCCTCGGGAGCAGAGAGAGGACGAGCGGGCACCAAGGTTTCGCCAGGTGAGAGGGAGCTCGCGCACTGAAGCGGACGATGTTGAAGACCTCGTCGATCAGGGCGGTTGGCTTGAAGCCCAGCACATCGCTGGCGCCGCCACCCGTCGATGTACTCGCCATCGTATAAGAAATTCCCACAGCTCGGATTCACGCAATGTTTCGTCACCTGAGGAACGACGGCGCGCGCTCGAACAGAGTCGTGTGACGTATAGCGTAACAGTACGCCCGCGTCGCGAATTGAGAAATTCGAAACTCATCCGAAACCGACGTGACATTAGTTTGGGAACTCCCTCCCGGGCCTTTGGGAAAAGGGCAATCTTCTGGCCGCCGCCCTCGAGGAGACCCGCGGTGTCATGGGGGTCGGCGAAGGCCGAATCAAGAAGCTGGCGGCGGAAAAGACCGTCGCAGACATCCCTAGCATCATCAAAGAGCTGAAGAATTCGCCGAATGAGAAAAAGGAGGAGTGCGCTCATCTCCTCGACGTCCTTGCCAGCAAGGATACGGAATGCGCGGTGGCGATCGCAAAAGGGGGTGGCCTTGTTCACCTGATCGAAGTCGTCAGGGTGGGCACCGACGGCGGTCAGATCCATGCGGCCTCCACGATCGCCACAATCGCCGCAACGAATGCAGACTTGCTCCATCAGACGGTGGAATCGGGCGCAGTCGCTCCTCTGGTCAAGTTGCTGAGCGGCGGCAGCCAGAAGGCGCAAGTCTACGCTGCTGCCGCGGTCGCATCTATCTCTACTGAGACAGACCAGAAAAGAGAGATGCTCAAGGCGGGTGTTGTGCCGTCCTTGGTCCGCCTGGTCAAAGCTGACGTCGCCGCGGATGCACAGGTCTACGCTTCCGATGCAATCTCCAATCTCTCGTCGTCATACCTTGAAGCCCAGAACGCCCTGCACGCAGCGGGAGCCGTCCCGTTACTTCTTGAATTGCTTAAGAATGGCAAGGCTCAGGTCGCGGCCGCAAATGCGCTCGGAAAGCTCATGAGCCCAGGCAACTTGATCAGCGCGTATCCGCCGGACATCACGCCAGCCAATACGCTCCTTCAGGAAAGCATCTCAAAAGAAGGCGGAATTCCACTGCTGCTTGCACTGCTTAATGGCATGAACGTTCAAGGACAGGTCCATGCTGCCGCAGCTCTCGCCAATCTCGCACGCGGCAACCTGGATATCCAGAACCAGATTGTGATGGCGGGCGGCATTCTGCCTCCTCTGCAGATGCTCACGAGCAAGAGCCCCCAGGCCCAGGCCCAGGCGGCCGGCATCCTGGCGCATCTTGCGCGCTACAACCGCGAAAACCAGGACAAAATTGCATCTACCAATGCCATGAAGCCGCTCGTCGACCTCCTCGACCACACCTGCCCACTGGAGGTCCAAGAGTACGCAGCGCTTGCCATCACGGAGCTCTGCCGCGACAATAACGCGAACCAGACAGCGGCGGCAACCTTGGGCTCGATCGCTTTATTGGTCGAGCTGATGAAAACCAGCAAAGACGCCAAGATGACGTCATCTCCACGCTCTGGCGTCACGGCAACGCAAGCCGCAAACGCGGTCAAGGCCGAGGCTGCAGGAGCGATTTGGGTCATATCGCACGAACACGAGAGCAACAAGCTCGCAGTCGAGGAAGCGCGTGGCATTCCCCCCACGGTGGCCTTGCTGGCAAGCGGCTACGAGCGAGCTGAGAATCATGCTGCAAATGCTCTCGCATCCCTTGGCTTTAAGAATACCAAGAACCAGGAGCAGATCACGGGCCTGCTCGTGGCCATGCTCGGAGCGGGCACGCCCAAGGCCAAGTTGAATGCAGCTGCTTCGCTCTGGCGTCTCGTGCACGAGAACCCGACCGACCAAGCCGTGGTGGCCAGGTCAGGTCCAACCTCTGACCTCATTTCGTTGCTCAAGAACGGTACCGAAGAGGCCCATGCATATGCGCTGTGGTCACTCAGTCTATGCATCACCGAGGGAAATCAGAAAACGGTACTCGAAGACGAGGGCGTCGACCCCCTCGTCAGTTGCCTCTCGTCGACGAAATCAATCACACGTCAGCAGGCGGCAGCTGCTCTGGCCCGGCTCGCGCTTCGCAACACCAAGGCACAGGAGGCGATCGCTGCTAAGGGAGGCATCAAGCCATTGATTGCCATCATCAAGTCAACACATGGCGACGAGCCATTTGTGAGCTTAACAATCCCCAGCATCGTCAAAGAGCAAGCAATCACGGCGAAAGAGCACGCAGCGGCGGCCCTGGCTCAATTAGCATGTGTGGCCAAGAACCGAGATTCGATTGTCGATGGCGACGGCATCGAACCGCTCGTCATGCTGCTCAACAGCACTGACCCGATGACCCAGAAGTTTGCCGCTGCCGCTCTCGCGCGCCTGGCCACTGCAATCGGAGACAAGGATCCGTTCGCCAAGGTGAACGCGCGTACCATCGCAAAGGCTGGAGCCATCCCCTCGCTCGTCACCCTTTTAGAAGGGCTCAGTGGCGATGCAGCTCAGGAAGAGTCTGCTGGAGCGCTCTTTGCACTGGCAGATGACGACGGAAACCGGACATCCATCACCGAGGCAGGCGGCATCGGCCCACTCGTGATGATGCTGGGCAGTAAGAACTTGCAAGCTCGTCGGCACGCTGAGGCAGCGCTCGTGCGTCTGTCTATCGAGGCCGCAAATCGTGTGATCATCATCGAGAAGCTTGTGGGAATGTTGAAGGTCAAGAGCGTGGATAAAGCCGACAACCGTCAAGAGCAAGCCGCAGCTGCCCTGGCGAACCTCGCCTCCGACTCTGCCGAGAACCGTAACTCGATTGTGGATGCCGGTGGAATCGAGCCGCTGCTGGCGCTGTTAGAAAGCCCATCGTCAAAGGCCAAGGAGAACTCCGTCAAAGCCATCGCCAAGCTGGCGTACAAGTCGAAAGATATTCAGACGGCGATCCAAAAGGCGGGAGGCGTTCCGCTAATAGCCAATGTGCTCCTATCGTGTTCAGCGAACGTCAAGGAGATGATGCAGGCGGCAACCCTGTGCGCGCTAGCTGCGAACGCGGTCTCGCAGCTGTCAGAGGGAAACAAAGAGATCGCGCTCGCGCTCGCGGAAGCCGGTGCCGTACAGCCTCTTGTTCTAATGCTAGGCTCGTCCAGTGTGGAGCTGCAGTCCGAAGCTGCGGGTGCAATAGCGCAACTGTCGCTCAACAGCCCTGAGAACCAGGCCGCAATCGCTCGAACGGGTGCGATAACTCCTCTCACTGCCCTGGTACGCGAAGGGACAGCCGAAGTCAAAGAGCAGTCTGCTGCAGCTCTGTGGGCGCTCAGCTACGAAAACAGTGGCAACAAGGCCACTATCGCCAAGCTGGGCGGCATCGAGCCGCTCGTCATCTTGCTCGTGGGTGGAGGCTCCGATAACTCCTGGGAGATGTCGGTCGGCGCACTTTGCTCGTTGTGCTCCAAGCACGCGGAAAATCGAGAAAACATCGCAAAGTTGATCATTGGGCGCCTGGGTTCGCGGATCGCTACGGTTCAGACACAAAATGGAGCCGTACGGATTCTATCATCTGTGTCTAAGCTGTGCCTTTCCAGCTCAGCGAATCAGGTTGCCATCGCCAAGGCGGGTGGCGTGCCAGCCGTGATCACGTGGCTTTCGGGCAGCTTCGAAGGCACCAAGGGGCCCGTCGACGCGAAGGCTCAGTGCGAGGCTGCACAAGCGCTGCTGTCCATGGCGACAGGCAACGACCCACTGCAGAGCCTGATTGTTCGCTCGCACGGCATCCCGCCGCTCATTGATCTGCTTACGAGCGGAAGCTTGTCTACGCAGGCGGCTGCGGTGCGTACGCTTTGGCACATAGCAGGCAACCCGGATAGCAGCGCTTTGATCGCGTCGTCTGGAGGCATCCCACCACTCTGCAGCATGCTCTCATCGTCCGACGTGCACGCACAGGAGCTCGCTGCAATCGCCATATCCCGCATTCTCAAAACCTGTGCGAATGCGTCGCTGATCGTTGCGAACGTCGGCGGCATCGTTCCGCTCGTGAGCTTGCTCAGGCAGGGATCGCCCTTGGCCCAGCAGCAAGCCGTGTTGGCAATTTGCGAGGTTGCAATGGAGCCAAAGAATCGCCCTCTCGTCGCCGATGCGGGAGGCATCCAGTGCCTTGGTGCCCTGCTCACGTCTAATGTCGTCGGCACGCCAGAGGCTGCCGCTCGCGCGCTTGGCAACCTCGCCCGTGATAGCTACGTCACGCCTGATGACGGTGGCAGCGCCGAAACCCTTGCTGACCGTGCTGCTGACGGCTGGAAGGAGGATGAAGGCGGCCGAGCTCGACGACGGGAGATTCAGCAAGTGGGCGGCATCAAACGGCTGATTCAGATGCTCCAGTCAGTTTCGCTGAGTGGAGCTGTCACCGCAAAGAAGATCTGGGAGCTCGTCTCGAAGGTCATCGGTTCCAGCCCCGAGGAGGAGGGAGTTAAGGAAAAAGAGGTACACACAACGAAGGGGAAGGCAGGAGCAGCGAGCATAGCAGCTGCAGACGAGAAGACAAACAAAAACCTGGAGCAGATGATTGGTGTGCAGGAACAAGCAGCAGCGACGCTGTCGGACCTGGCCTACGGAGATTCAGACATGCAGGATGCGATCATCAATGAAAAGGGCGTACCACCGCTGCTCTCTGCAATCCGCACGGGTTCGCAAATCTCGCAAGAAAACTCGTCTCGTTGTATCTGGCACTTGTGCGCAGCGACCGACAACCAAGGATATATCGTCGACTGCGGCGCGATCACGGAGCTTGTGGCGCTTTCTAAGGTCGGAAGTGCTCGAGCTCAAGAGCTTGCCGCTGCCGTCATCTCCGATCTTGCCAAGGGTGCCATTGCAGAGCGTGAGAGGGTCATGGCAGAGAAACAGAAAGCGAAAGCTCTACTACGTGCTGCCAGAGCGCCTTCTCTCGATGATTTGAATCTGACTTCAGGAGAAGAATCCTTCATGGCCCGACGCAATTCGGATGAATCCTTCATTGTCCGAGAACCCGGCGACTCGGTTCAAAACGACGCGGCTCCTGCTCCACCTGAATCTGAAGTTGACGACGGCGATCGGCTGAGTGCAATCGCAGCGGCTGGAGGCGTGATCCCACTCGTTGGCCTCGTCACCAATGGCAACGAGATGGGTAAGGAGCGCGCGGCTTCAGCCCTATGGCATCTTTCTGTCGATGCAGTCAACCAAGTGGCCATTGCCAAAACAGGCGGCATTCCCCCGATCGTGCAGCTGCTGGATGATGGCACTCAGCAGGCCCATGAGCACGCCATCGCTTGCTTGGCACGCCTCGCCCTCGACAACCCAGACAACCAGGCGCAGATCGCCAAGAAGCTGGTCGGTCTCCTGAACAGTCAAAATCCAGGGGCTCAGCGCCGTTCGGCTCATGTGCTATGGCAACTTGCAGCCAATAATCCGGGTGCGCCAGTGCGCATTGTGAACGCTGGGGGCATCTCACCATTGGTTGCGCTGCTAGGCACCGGCACGATCGAAGCAAAGGAAGAGGCTGTGAACGCACTCACCTGCCTTGCTCACAATAACCCTGCCAATCAGCTTGCCATTGCCACGGGTCTAGTTGGCCTCCTGGGCACGGGCACGGCAGAGGCTCAAGAGCAGGTCACTCAGATGCTCATTAAGTTTGCTTCGCATTCGGACAACATCACGGCCATCGTGGAGGCAGGCGCCATCGAGCGCCTTGTCATGCAGGTTCGTGGTAGCGGCGACACCAGCCTCAAGGCCCAAGAACTCGCAGCCTCAGTGATCGCGATTCTGGCGGGTGATTCCGAGAATAACGTGAAGCAGGTGAACCAATTTGGTGGCATCAAGCCTCTCGTCAGTCTTCTAGCCTGCCAGAGTGGCGCCGCACAGGCACGCGCTGCGTGTGCATTGTCCTACATGGCGCGCTCGTCAAAGGAGATCCAGAACACCGTCGCGAAGGAGGGTGCCCTCGAATTTCTGGTCAACTTGCTTCAGCCCGTGGAAGAGGTGGCGACTGGAGGCACCCTCGATGGGCGCTTGGAAGCCGCGAGGGCTCTCTACTCCATATCAATGAACAACAAGGAGACGACGACCAAGATTTACGAGATGAATGCTATCGGACCGCTTGTCAAACTTCTGCGCGAGCAAAGCCCAGATGCTCAAAAAAACGGTGCAGATGCCCTCGGAAGCTTGGCAGTTGGCTCCAAAGAGATTCAGGATTCGATTGCGAAAGCGCAAGGCATCACTCCGCTTGTCGATATGCTCAAGCCAGTCGAGCTAGTCAAGAAGGAAGAGAAGAAGGAAGAGCTTGGCAAGACTCCGAAGAAAGACAAGAAGAAGAAAGAAAAGAAGGAGGAGGAGGAGGTGGTGCCAGAAGTGGTGTCCGATGACACTGTGCCAGCACATGCGGCGATCTCGCTTTCTGAGCTCGGGCGCAACCATCCTGCCAACCAGACGGCGATCGCCGAGGCTGGTGGCATCAAACTCCTTGTTACGCTGCTGCAAGGTAACAGCCCCGAGAAGACCAAAAAGTGCGCCGCAAGTGCGCTATGGTCCTTGACATCCAATCATCCGAAGAATCAAACGAACATCGCGAAGGCGGGTGGTCTTGCACCGCTCGTGGCTCTTCTCGGAATGGGCAATACCGAGACACAGCACGAGGCCGCTGGGGCTCTTGCTGCCATTGGACTCGACAATCCGTCGAACCAGAACGAAATCTCTACCATGCTCGTTGGTCTGCTGAGTTCTGATGCCATGCAAACGTGCACCAAGGCTGCTCGTGCCATTTCGCGCCTCGCCCGAGCGCACCGCTCGAACCAGACCGCCATTGCTGATGTGGGTGGCATCAAACCGCTTGTGGAAATGGTCGCCAAAGATCTGTACACGTACGGCGACAGACGTACAGGACTTTGGGATGAAAGCGAGGAGAAGACGTACATCGAGAAGAAGGACAAAGCTTCCATCCAGATTTACGTCGCCCTCCAACAGGACGTCGCTTCGGCATTGTGGGCAATGTCCATGGACAACGAGGACAACCAGGCCGCGATTGCAGAATATGGAGGCCTCCCATCTCTCATAGCATTGGCGTCCTCAACACTGGTAGGAGTGCATCGGGATGCTGCTGGTGCGCTCTGGGCACTTGGTGCGTCGCCCACCAATCAGGAGTTGATCGCGCAGAGCGATGGCATCAACCCACTTGTCTCGCTGCTTACCGAAGGTAGTCCTGGAGCTCAAGAGACGGCGGCTGGAGCGCTACACACCTTAGCGGCTCTGCCAGACAATCGCAGGCTCATCGCTGAAGCAGGTGGAGTTCCAGCACTTGTTGCCCTCTTTGAAGTAGGAACTGCCGATGCTAAGGTACAGGCCGCTGGCGCACTGTCGGTGTTGGTCGTCAAGAACCCGGAGAATCAGTCGACCGTTGCGAATTGCGTGGTTGGTCTGCTGAGCAGCGAGACCGCATCATCCGAAGCGCAAACGCATGCGACACAGCTGATCTACAACCTGTCTCTTGACCATGAGAATCGTGCTGCCCTCTCAAAGTGGGGAGCAATTAATCAACTCGCCAAACAGCTTCGCGCCGGCACGACCTCAGCCCAGCTGAATGCTGCGCTTGCAATGTCTCAGATCGCGCTCAAGTCGCCGCAGCACCGTGTCCAGGTGACTGCCCAGCTCATTGCGCTTCTCGGCGCATCGGAGGCAGAGGTGCGTCAGCGCGCATGGAACGCTCTGAAGGACATGGCGGCAGAAGGTGGCTCCGATAACCGCATGACCGTTCAGATGGCCGGTGGTATCGATCGCTTCGTTGCGCTGCTTAAGGATGGCACCCTCGAGGCGCAGGAGTACGCTCTCTGGCTCCTCTGGCAGTCGAACGACTTGGCCTCTAAGAAGTCGATTGCGACGGCTGGCAGCGCGAAACCCATCGTTGCCCTTCTCAATAAAGGTAACCTCAGCGAGGTGGCGAAAGAGCACGCGGCTGCGGTTCTCTCCGGGTCGACCTCTGACGACCTAGTTGCCGTCAATGACGAGGTACGCACGATGAATAAGGAAGCCATAATTTCGACGGGCGGCGTTGTGCCGCTCGTCAAGTTGCTGCAGCATGGCTCGATGAATGCCAAGAAGCATGCAGCCACGGCTCTCGCGCAGCTTACGCGCAGGTCGGAGGCCTCGCACGCACAAACTCAATTTTCTATCGCTAATGCAGGCGCGATCTCGTCGCTCGTCGGATGGCTCAGTGACCCGTCTCTTGGGCATCCGGCGGTCGCCGCGCGCACGCTGGCCGATCTTGGGCGTCTCAATTTAGACACGCAATCAACCATCTTCGAGGCTGGTGCAATTCGGCCACTGATCGAGATGATGATCAAGGACAATGTTGAGTCGCAGAAGTGGGCGGCTGCTGCGATTGCGTCGATCGCCGAAGGCAATCTCACCAATCAGATCGTCGTTGCCGAGGAGGGTGGCATCCCGCCGCTTGTCGCGCTCCTAAAGAAGGAAAACGGGCCTGAAGGAAAAGGACCGCATGAAAATGCCACACGCGCCTTGTGGCACCTCTCGCACCAGCAGCGCGAAAATCAGCTGAGCATCGCGGCCGAAGGCAGCCTGCCTCCTCTCGTGGCACTCCTGAACTCAGAGTCCGATCGAACGAAGATGTGCGCCGCCGCCGCGTTGCAATCGCTCTCTAAAGATTGCATGGAGAACCAGCTTGCTCTGGCACGCGTAGGCGCAATCCCTGCTCTCGTGGTGCTCCTTGGGAGCGAAGACGCCCAGACACAGCTGTACGCGCAGGCAGCGCTGATCAACATCTCCGAACCAAACCAGGACAACCGTACCAGCGTTGTCAACCCTCTTGTTAGTCTGCTGGAGGTACGCAATGCCACGGCTCAGATGAAGGCTGCCGAATCTCTTGCAAAGCTTGCAGCCAGCTCCCTAGAGAACCGCAACACTATCGCGGCGGCAGGCGCCATTCCCTCTCTTGTGAGGCTTCTCGGTGACGGTCGCAACGCCAACGAATCGCAAGTGCGAGCAGCAGCGGCTCTCGGCGACCTGGCCCGAGTGAGCGAGAATAAGCAGGCGATCGTCAACGCGGGTGGCATCGAGCCGCTGGTGATTATGCTCACCTCTTCCAGCGTTGAGGCGCAAGCCAAGGCATCAGCGGCGGTGTGGCAGCTCTCGGCGAGCAATAGTGCCCAACAGCTGATTGCTGATCACGATGGTATCCCCTTGCTGGTGAAGCTCCTCCCTCACACGCATATCGCAGTGGCGAACCACGCTGCATGCGCGCTTTGGCATCTCACAGCCCTCAATTCCAGCAAGGGGGTCATCATCGAGGCGGGGGGCATCCCTCTCCTCGTCAAACTGCTTAAAAGGACCGAGCATCAAGATACACAGGACGCTATTTCAGCTCTCCTGTCGGACTTGGCCAGGGAGAAAGCAGGGCCAGTCAAGTCATCCATCGTCAGCAGTGGCGGCATCGACCACCTCGTGACTCTGCTGAAGACTGGCAGCGCCATTGCGCAGAAGCATGCCTCGTGCGCTTTGTGGGGCATCTCGTCAGAACCGTCGTACCAAAAGGCGGTCGTCAAAGCCGGCGCGGTGCTACCGCTCATCGAGCTGCTGACGAGCAATCCCAAGGCCCAAGGATACGCCGCCGCCGCTCTGTGCAACCTCGCCAATGAGGCCGATGCCAGAAACGAGCTGATCGAACAAGGCGGCGTGGACCCGTTGACGGCCATCTCGCATGGCCCTGAATCTTGGCTGCGCACGCAAGCTGTGGGCATCTTGCAGAGGCTCAACATCGAAGCGCCAGCGGCGCTTTCGATTGCCAAGGCAGTGGCCCTCAAGTTCGCGGAGATCAAACCTTATTACATGACACTCGCCCCCGAGGAGCAGAAGAACCTAGTGCATCGAGGCTGGGACTCGACCACTGGCAACCCCCGCTTTGAGTCGGAGACTGGAGAGTTCGATCACCTTCTGATGTCGCCGCGCATGGTCAAGAATTCATACAAGCAGGAGACAAAAAGGAGGGCCCCGGCAGGCATCGTACCCGCCGAGCCCTCCGGTCCGCTTGACTTCGACATGCCCGGCCCTGGCGTGGCGGAAGCCCTAGCAAAACATAAATCTCAACAGGCCGCCAAGGCTGCCCAGGCTTTCGAGCAAGAAGCTCAGGCGGACGAGAAGGGCAGCGGCAAGAGGGGGAAGAAGAGTCCCAAGGGCAAGGGCAGCCCCAAGGGGGGCAAGGGTGGAAAGAAATCGCCCAAAAGCTAACCGCCTGGCAGCTGGCACCACTCGTACAGTAGCTGCAGGGACATGTACGCCAGAAGAGGAACACCGCGACCCATGACATCACAACCAACATGATCCACCGGTCCACGTGTGTTCGTGTAGTACGCGAGCGGGTTCCATCGCACGGCGCGATCGCGCGGCGAGCGGACCGGGGTATCGGTTACACGCGTCGCAGCTGTTGGGCGTTTTGCATGGGCTTTCCTTTGCTACAGTTCATCTCCCATCTACGAAATTTTACTCTTGATTTTACTCTCGAACACAAAGTCAACAAGGCTGATACTGTTACTAAATTTCCGTGTTTGAGTTTAGTCCCGGGTCGGAACCAGAACCTCGAACTCGAACTTGAGCGCCATCTGATTGCTCGCCTCCTCCTGGTAAGTCTTCGTAGCTCCGCCGGTTGGGTGGGGCGTTTTGGGCCTCGGAAGCACACCCATCGAAGCGGAGCGCACGGCAACGGAGCCCTGCTGCAGCGGCGGTGGGAGGCCCAGCATCATGCCGGCGATCAGGCGGCGCACGCTCTCCGAGGCGGACAGCGCGTTCTTGGTCATCACACTCGAGTGCATGGCAGGCCCGCCGGCAAAGAGCCCCATCCGAGCGTCCGAGATGGCCACATCCTCACGCCCTAGGCCGCGGGCGTAGCTCCGCTTGTCGAAGATGGGCGCGGGCACTGGAGTGATGAGGCCGAGGGGATCGGGCGAGCTCGCGCCCGAGCTCGCCGTGTGACGAAACGGTCGCCGCTGCACCTGCGCTGAGCGCGTGCGACTCGTGACAATCGACGTCGACGAGACGAGCGCCGAGGCGGGCAGCCGGTGCAGCGGCGGCCCAGGAGGGCGCTCGTCGGCCCAGGCTCCTGGAGGCCGAGAACCGTACATGGGTGAAGGAAGGCCCTCGTCCTCCTTCCACAGGGAGCCGCCGGACATGGGCCGAGCCAAAAGTGCGCTGCGCGACGGGTGCAGCGCCGGAGCCGAGCTCGCTCGGGGGTCACCAGCTTTGGTGCCCGTCTCGCCGGCGAAGCTCTTGCCGAGGTTGACGAAGCTCTTGCCAAAGTTGACGAGTTTCTCGGGCGAGCGGAGCGTCTGTGGCGTCACCGGGTGGGAGCCGCGGCTGCTGGGCGCGGCAGAGCGCGCAGTGACGCCCGCAGTGGGCGCCGTCGACGGTCGCGAGCCGAAGCCCGAGCCGGGCGTGCACGGGTAAGAGCCGGCCAAGCTGGAGCACGAGGCGTAGCCAGCGGCCGAGGCCGGGTACGCGTAGGCAGGGATGCCGCCGGGCAGCAGGTTGGAGTCGGGCAGGTAGAGATCTGCCAGCTGCCGATGCATGAGAGGGCCCGAGGCCGGCCGGCGCCGGCGCGGCCGGCTGCCTGAGCGCGAGGTAGCCTGCGGCGCATCTCCTCGCGTCGAGAGTGGTGCGAAGCGGTCCATCGAACCGCTCGACGCATAGGGGGCAGATGAACCACGCGGCTGGGGCCTTCGACGACGGTCGCTCGCAGGCTGCGATGACGGCGGGCCTGCCGATGGCGGGCCACTCGCAGTGGCCGCGGCGGCGATGGGAGCGAGGGCGTGTGACTCGTCAATTTCGTTGACACCCTCGGGCACCGTGGCCGACGGAGGGCGCTCGACGCCCTCGCTGACAGCCGCAGGCGGGCTGACGTGGCCCACGGAAGTCTGGCTCCTCGAGGCCGACGCCGGCCGAAAGTCGGCCTTTTCTTCTATCGGCTGCAGGAGCCTATCGAGGTGCTCAAACGCGGCCTCGTCGTCCGCGCCTAGCCTCATAACGTTCGCGCGGCCGAGGACACGGTACTGAGGGTCCGCACACAGCGGCGGATCTGGCCTCACGTCACCAGGAAGGTGGATGGCCGTAACCACTTGCCTGATATCCAGCGGACTGCCGGTATTACCAGTGTGCACACGCCTCATCAGATGCTCCATCGACCCCTTACTCTTGCTTGCATCGTCCAGCCATCGCGTGCCATTGCGACGAGTCATCGCGTGCCTCACAAGGGCGGCCCGCAAACTCTTCCATGAGGACAGTCTGAACCGCTTCAAATGCAAAACTTATTAGCTTCGTCAATTCGAATTTCGTTAGTAATGAAGTTGGCTTGTGGAGGCCCCTTGTTGGGAGATCACACACATTGCATCTCGACCTCAGGTACAAGAACTGGTAAGCGGTAACGCGCCAACGGCTAGGGGCCCCAAGCTCTCAGGCGCGGCTGGCCCTTCCGTTATTGCCCACGCGAGACTCTCTCTGTATCATTTACTGAACCACTGTCTCGCCCAGTGTGCCCGCCGGTGTGCAGAGTGCAGTGACCAGTCTCGCGCTCTCCCCCGCCGCCCCGCGAGCCGCCAAACCGCGCGCCTGGCAATCGTGCCCACATCGCGTGCCCGACCCGAGCCCGCCGTCCCTATGTGTCATACTCAAGCGCGGTTGGGTAGCGGCGCGAGGAGAGCATCGAGGCTCAGTCGCTGCTGCCGTGTGCCCCCAGTCGCCGATACTGCGCCGCCGCCGCCGCCGCTGTCGCCGCCAGACTCCATGCCTTGCGGCGCCTCCACCTCCTCATCCGCCTTGCCGTCCCACTCAGGCGCCGACCGGCGACGTGGGCGCCGTGCCCGCCTTGAACCTGTCGTGCTCCTTGAGCAGCTGCTTCCCCAGTGCGCAGGTGACGCCCACGATCGAGTACACGTCGGCGCCGTCCTTGGGGTTGACGCCGCGAAGGTAGGCCATCTTCTTGGGCTTGGTCTCGGCAGTCTCCTCCTCGGTGGCGGCGCCCTCGTCGTCGACGGCGCCCTTGCTCGCCCGAGGCTGGAAGACGCCGTGGCTCTTGCACATGTCGATCGGCAAGTGGTCCTCAAGCAGCGGGCGCACCTCCTGCGGCGTCAGGTGCGTCTGCTTGCGGTCGCCCTTGCGGTACTTTTCAAGCAGGCCCTGACGCCCCTCGAGCTTGCACAGATCGAGGAACTTGTGGTGGCACTTGACTAGCATCTCGCGCTGGTCCTTTGCCGCCTGCTCCACCGCGTCGATCAGCTTGCGCAGGCATTCCCAGTCGGCGCCCGGCTTGAGCCAGCACACGCGCTCGTGCAGCTGCGGCGAGCGGTGGCCCTCGTGTACCGAACCGTCGGGGCGCGTCACCAGGCTGTGCACGCCGCGCGAGAGCAGCCCGCCGAGCGTGGCCACGCAGCGCGCGAGCACCGCCGGGTCGTACATTACGACCGGGTAGGCCGCCTGCCCGAGCAGCAGCAGGCACTCGCACCACGCGCGCAGCGGCGAGTACGGCTCCTGCGACGGGTCCTCGGGCGCCTCGCCGAGCTCGACGAGGTAAGGCAGCAGCATGTCGTGCGCGGTGGGCACATGCAGCTGCAGTTGCAGCGTGGTGAGGATCTTCACCTCCATCACCATCAGCTGAGGCAGCGTGTACGCCGAGTCGCAAATGAAGATGAAGTCGTTCATGTTCGGGATCATCACCTCCTCGTGCTTGCACGCGAGGCAGAGCGCGCCGATGCCCACGAGCTGCAGCTCCTTGCGCTCAACCTGTACCTGGCTCATGTAGCGCATCATGAAGTCGCCCGCCACCTGGAGCGAGCGCGACACGAACTTGAACTTGAAGCTCACCACCGCGAGCCAGTCGTACAGGATGGTCCACATGCGCGCGTTCAAGTGCGGCTGCTTCGCGAGGAAGTCGAGGCCCGGCGTCCACTGCTGGGGCACGCGCAGGTCGAGGAAGCGCGTGGGCGCGGGCATCGACTGCGGCAGGTAGCGCGCGACCACCTCGCACTGATCGTGCAGCCCGTCGAAGTACGGATGGCACAGCGCGTCGGCCGCGGTGATGCGCTCCTTCCACTCTTTCTTCAGCATCTTTCGCAGCAGGTTGCGCCCGTCGTCGCAGAGCATATGCAGGCTGGACTCGAGCTGGCCTTCGGGCGTCATGTCGAGGTCTTGGATCATCATGTACACCTGCGGGTCGCGGTTACCGCACGCCATCTCGGCGAAGACGGTGCCGAGCGCCCACAGATCGTTGGCCGGCCCGTAGTGCTTGTGCTTGTTGTCAGCTTGGAGCTCGGGCGACGCGCGGCTCGGCCGAATGGGCAGCTCCTCGTTGCAGAGCGCAGCGTGTGGCGGCGAGAAGCCAAAATCGCCGAGCTTGAGCAGGTACTGGTCCTTGGCAGCGTCGAGCGTCTTGGCGAGCACGCGGTACGGCGCGAGGTTGCCATGGGCGACGCCGCGCGCATGCGACCACGCGAGCGCCGAGAGCAGCTGGTACAGGAAGGAGCGCAGCATGACGGGCGGCAGAGGCCGGCCGATGACGGTGTGCGAGGTGCGCTCGAGCGTGCCGTAGACGATCTTCTGCACCGACGTGTCCACGAAGTCCATGCCCGCGTGCACCGCCGTGTGCTCGCCCTCTTTGCCCGTGTTGAACGCGCGAACGAGCTTCAGCGACGCGATGCACGGGTGATGCATCGCCTGCAGGCAGCCCATCCAGCGCACGACGTCGTACGAGACGCCCTCCTCGTTGCATTCGCGCACGAGCACCACGCACACGTCGCCGCCCGGCGCCCGCACCGAATGCCACTTGTCCTTCTTGCCCTCCTCGCGGCTGGTGGAGCTTGCGGCCCACACCAAATGGCCCGGGTCGTCGGGCTCCTTGCGCAGCACGGCCCAGTTGAGGTCATTGTTGGACCAGTCGTCCATGCTGCGCAGCTGCTGCCACGGCTCGACCTGGTTCGCGAGCGAGCTCCAGCGGCGGCTCACACTGTGCACTATCTGCCAGGCGCGGGCGGCTCGGGACGTCGGGCCGAGCACGAGAGCGTCGCGGCCAGCGACGAAGGTGGGGCACTGGAACTCGCCGTCATAGCCTGGCACCGTCTCATCGCATGCGGCGAGGCTGAGCATGTGCAGCAGCAGCTCATCAGGCAGCTCCTCGAAGCGGGCCACTGGCTCTGCATTAGCTGATGTGGTCGCCTGAGGACTGGACTCCTGTGCGCGGCGGGTCTGCGAGCGCGTGCATGGCGACTTGACGCCGCGCCGCGGCTGCTGCGTGTTCGTGAGCGTGTTGAGCACCGGCGCTTTTACGGACATTGCGCTGGCAGTCGGTCGCCAAAGCGCAAGCAGGTTGGACCAGAGCGGCAATCGAACGTTGACGTCAAAAAGCGGGGAGAGGGACGCCCGATGCAGCGCCTTTGATCATTCGGTTCGAATCTTGAAATCGTCTTTCGTGGCGAAAAAGAAAAATCACACAAACAAACAGGGCCCACCGCCCACAGGCCTTTGCAGCATCTGCGGCCATGAGCCGTGGCGGCGCTTCATTCCGCTGCGCCTCGCGTGCATCAGCCACTGCCAGAGGCCGGTCCGAGCGGGGCGAGCGAGGAGCGCGCGCACCACGACCGCCGCTGGCGAGAGACCCACGAGCAAGGCGAGGAGTAGCAGCCGCACCTCGTGCTCATCCAGTGGGCGCCCTCCGCCAGTGCCACTGCCAAGGCCGCCGACGAGGCCGCCGCTGCCGCTGTGTCCCAGATGGCTGCCCCACAGCTGGCTGCTGCCACCCGGGCCGCCCTCCCGGTATGTCTTCCATGAGCCGAGCCCGATGTGCTCAAAGTACTGGAAGCCCGCCCGCCGAGAGACGAACAGCATTGGAGGCTCGCCATCGTCGGCGCGGCCAGCTGCGCCGTAGGTCTCAGTGCCGTTGCCCCTGCGACCGCTGCTTTGGCTGCGATCGTTGCTGCTCCAGCGCTCCCCATCGCCGCTCTCGCCACTCCTCCGGCTGCCGCTGTCGTCACCGCCGGCGCGCTGCTCGTGTACCGCGCGCACGGCGTCGGTGTACACGCCCGGACCCGTGAGCTCGAGCGTATGTGCAGGCTCGAGCACGGGCACTGGCGCAGCCATCGGACCGTTGAGCACCTGCGCGACGATGGTGTCGAGCGACGCGCGCATCGCCGGGTGCCCACGCCGGCTCACCATCAGGCAGTTGCGGTACTGCGGGATGCGCACCATGTCGGTGAGGCCGAGCTGCATGATCGCCCAGCCGACGAGCCGTGGCGACGGCAGCGACTCCACGAAGACTATGGCCGACTGGTTGGCCGAGGGCGCGCTGAGCAGCGCGGCCATCGCCGGCCGCGCGACCACGTCGATGTCCGCGTACACGCCGCCGTGCAGGAAGAGCACCGCGTACCGCCACATGTCGGAGCGCTGCACGCCTGTCTCGAGCGCATCGTACGCGCGCAGGAAGGCACGCTCGCCCGTCGCGCGCCCAAGGGCGATGATGTCGTCGCGGCAGCGCGCGTCATCCGCAAGGCGCACCTTCACGCCGAGGCGCGTCCACGTGCGCTGCCACTCGGCCTGCTGCGCGGTCAGGTTGAGCGTGGGCACCGTCTGGTGCAGCACCATGGGCCAACGCAGCAGCTGCTGAGGCTCGCCGTCGCGGGCGTCATCGGCTCTCAACGAGGGCGAGAGCTCCGCGGCGACGCCGCACATGGCCGCGAGCACAGACGTGCTGCAAGTCACGAGCAGTGCCAACAGTGCGAAGCAGAGCAGCTTGGCCAACTGGTGCCTCCTCTGCTCAGCAATCAAGTGGCGCGGGCGCAAGTGCTGCGGCGGAAGCTCCAACTGGTGTACCGACGAGGGTGAATTCGGCGGCGCCGACAGATTGCGCCGATGCATTCGGCCATCGTGCTGCTGCCCGCTGCCCGCGTGGAACATCTGCGATTGACAGACAGATCAAGAATGCAGCGACGGGCGGGCGCAGAAATCCCAGGTATCCAAGCGCTCCGACAAGGGATGTGTCGGCATCGCCGAGAGAATCCGTTTTATCAGCGTTTTATCCAGTGACCCTTGACCTACATGTAACATCGTGGAGTGCCCTTGCTTGCATACTAACAGGTTCAAAGTCCGTTTCCATAGAAAAGCGGCTTGTTGAGCACGTGCAAGCACAAACGTAAAATGGCACATGAACAGACGCGCCCGCATCGCGGCGGTCCAACGCTCGCCTCGTACGCGCAGCTCGCGGCACTCACGGCCTTGCTCGTCGTGCTGCTACCCGTCGAGCGTGCAGCCACGCTGCTCGCCGGCGCGGAGGTCGCGCTCTTTGGTGCCTTTGCCATCGGCTCACGAGAGGAGCACGGACTCTCGGTGGAAGCGTGCCTTTGCTACGTGGCGGCAGTCGCGCTGCAGCTACTACCCGGCCGCGCGCCCACCTGGGTCCTAGTGAGTGCATCGTTCGCCTTATGTGCGCGCACGTACGCGTCGCTCGTCCGCGTGTGGCGGCCACTGCTGCCACAGCTCGGTGGGCAGGTCGTCGTGGTCACTGGCAGCTCCGCTGGCCTCGGAGCAGAGACGGCGACGCAGCTGCTCGAGCTTGGTGCGACAGTGGTCTTCGCCTGCCGTTCCGAGAGCCGCGCGCGCGCTGCCATGGACGCCGCGTGCGAGCAGAGCGGCGCGCCCTCGGATCGCGCCATCTTTGTGCCTCTCGACCTCGCCAGCTGTGACTCCATCAGTGAGTGCGCGTCGCACGTGCGTAGCGCGTGCGGCCGGTGCGACGCGCTCGTGTGCAACGCGGGCCTGTTGCACCCGCAGCGCACGCTCACTGCCGATGGCTGGGAGGCCAACCTCGCATGCCACGTGCTCGGCCACCAGCTGCTCGCACGGCTGCTCTTGCCGCTGCTGCGACAGAGCCCAGCGGGCGGACGCGTCGTGTCGGTCGCATCGACGCTGCACAAGGTCGCGAGCGCCGCCGACCTGCTCGCCGACCCGATGAGCGAGCGCGGCTACACCATGTTCGGCGCGTACGGCCGCTCGAAGTTGGCGCAAGTGGCGCTGAGTGCCGAGCAGCAGCGGCGCGAGAGCGCACGGGGCAGCGGCGTTGTGTGCGTGAGCTTGCACCCGGGCAACGTGATCACCGAGGTGACGCGCGAGATGCCGTACGCCGTGCGCCTTGCCTACCAAGCCGCAGGGCCGCTCATCCGCTTCGGTGCGCCCAGCCTGTATGACGGCGCCGCGACGACCGTGTATGCTGCCGCCTCGGACGACGCCGCGACACTGCGCGGCGCGTATCTCGAGCGCTGCCTGGTGGCACAGCCACATGCGGACGCTGAGGACGAGGCCGTCGGGCGACAAGTTTGGGAGCTGAGCGACCAGCTCCTCGCACCGTGGCTGCCTCGCGATGCTTTGGGCGGCGAGAAGTCGTAGGCTGTATGGCCTCTACTGGGCGCCTCTTGGGCACGTGGGCTGGGGCGCGTCGCGTGGCCGCTGTGGGGCGGGTGCGGTGGGCCGTGACTGCAAAACGCCCACCAGTAGCCCTGCTCGAGAAGCCACTTGATCAAGAATGGCTTTTGCAGCCGGCATCAGCCATCACTCATCAGATCGCGGAGAGTATGTCGCAACGGCTACGGAGACGCTCGTTCTAGAGACTCGAGCAGCGCAGGATCCGCTGTGCGCTGACAGATCGTGCCAGATCGGGGATTGGGCTGATGATCATGATGCTTGATGCGATGGATCTGGTGCCAATGAATTAGCGTTCGGTTCCATGGAGAGAGAAACGATTCTCGCCGATTCCGTCTCGGGTCGCGCCGCGGGCGCGGCCGGTCCGGGGGCGGGGGTCCGGCTCGACGATCGTAAATCGTCTATTCCATTCATGTATTTTAGAAAAGTATAAAGTTTTTCTTTTGTCTCACCGGACCGTACCTAACGAGGCGGGCGACCATCGGGCGGCTAGATCCCCCCCTTGGCAGGGGGCGGATCGTTTGCGACCCCCCTACGTGCCACCCCCACAAGTATAACGGCCTATACGGCCCGGGGTTCATCAGTGTGATGACACCCGGTGACCCCTTACCCCCCCCCTCCCGACACATCCAACCCGGGTGCGGGGGGGTTTCCTATACAAATTGGGGGGGGGGTTCCTATACAATACGTATCCTAATGTATCCTGCATATATCCTGCATGTATCCTGCATGTATCCTGTATGTATTCTGAAGGATACATGTATCCCGAATGTATCCTGGTGTATCTCAAATGTATTTACATACTCTGTTACATTTCAAGAGAATACATGTATCTTGACATTTTGCATGTATTTCACACGTATCCCAAACGAGTCCAAGATACATTTTGGGATACACATCAGATACATCACGATACATGTATCTTGGACGCTTCCTTGGTGTCACACTGGATACATGTTAGGATACATCAAGATACGTGTATCTTGGACTCTTCTTCACGATACAAGATCACGATACATCAAGATACATATGCGGGATACATATGGGATACATTGTCTGAAATACTTACCTCTTGAATGTATCCAGAGCGGTACG